>JBBGZY010000265.1:3622500-3727500 GCA_037952925.1 Lithobates clamitans | reverse complement strand
ATGCAGGTCAGGTGCATGCTTTGGCCAATCATCATACAGCAATGCACTGCGATCTCGCAGTGCATTATGGGGCATTCCGCGGAGCTTGAATTTCCCTCAAACGCCCCCATAATGCTCGTGTTCGGGCAAACACCTGATGTTCGAGTCAAACTTATGTTCGACCCGAACATTGAGCTCATCCCTACTTGGGAGTATTCGATCTGGTCCAGGTGATTTCTTCACCTTTATTTTGTCTAAATGTTTCTGGACCATGTTGATTTTGAGCCATTGTGGCTATGTTAATATCATCTCCATTATGGACTTGAGCTTCCGCATTTTCCTTTGTATACACACAGCTGAAGAAGGTATATAATACATTTGCCTTCTCTTTGTCCCAAGTCACCAACTTAAAATTAACATGTAAAGAGCCTACATGTTCAGACCTAACCATTTTACTGTTAATACTGTATATATGAAGAATATTTATTTGGACAGTTATTGCCAGTATTTTTGTGTTGTAGTTTTTATTATGTTTTAATGTTATTATTACATTTATGATTTTATAATGTATCTTTTGGATACCTGAAAAGTCCATCTTTCCATTCCCATACAATATACTGTACTGGATGAATGTAACCTCCCAAAGTAAAGTTAAAAAATGTAGAGAAAAAGTTCTTTTTTTCCAGTGCTGCAAATCATACAATTGCCAAAATGCTAACAGAGCTTTCTGGCAAGTTCAATGGTGGCAGATTATAATATACCTTTTTTTCTTAGGACACTCAAGGACTGCAGCAAAAATAATAAAACTGAGGTTAGGAATTAACTCACCTTCCAAAATGCAAAATGTAGAGTTAAGTGATACCTTTTATGAGCTAAGTAGCTTTGCCAGCTTTAGTTTTAGATATGTTTTAAGTATTGTCTTCAGTTTAACTTAACATTTGCCTACTTGGCAATGCACACTATTAATTTCCAGAAAGACAGTGACCTGAAGGATACAGTTGTCTATAACAGGGGGATTGAATTAAAACTCAGAGGCCTCAGTTGGTGAAATTTTCCTCCAGCAGTGGTCCGAATCTAATGTTTATGCTGTGTCTCTGATTGTCCACATCGCAGTCCCCCTCGTAACACAGTTCCACCTTCACATCACATTTGCCCCTTTACATCAATGTCTTCAGTCCACTTCACATCACAGACCCTCTTTCACATCCGAGCTTTTCCTTTACATCAGTGTCCTCAGTCCCCTTCACATCAAACCTCTCATTCACATTACAGTCCCTCTTTATATCACAGGCTCTCTTTCACATTACAACCCCCTTTACATCAATGTCCCCATTTCATATCACAGCTCCCATTCACCATCACAGACCCCCCACCCACCTTACATTAGTGTTCTCAGTCCTCTTCACATCACAGTCCAAACTTCATATAGCAAACTCTATTTCACATCACAGTCTCTCCACAGTTTGCTCTTTAATCAGTTTCCTCAGTCCCTCCTTCACATCACAGGGCTCCCTTTACATCTAGTTAGTGTGGATGACAGATGTTTTTTTCAGTATTTTTATTGAAATATATGAGAAGACAAAGAGAAGACATAATGCCAACTAGAGCGGGGAGGTCCTACTCTAGTATTGTTACAGATATGCAGACAACAACTGAGTAGCGAACAGAACAATCAGAAGTACAATGCAAATATCGAAGGGGGGGGGGGGTAGCATAGAAACGGGTACGGTGAGTGGAGATCTATCTATCTATATACAGTCTGTTATGTATAAGAAGGCTAGTATGGAGGCCTAAATTTATGGGAGGAGTCCGGGGGGCATTTAAGCAGCCCGCTCATCTGTGGTCTTTGTCGGTTCCTGTGCGCGCTTCGTTACGTCACTATGTCAACTCTTCCAACTCATTCTGTGTTCGTGAGTTGGGTGTCTGAACTTCCAGAGGCTTTCGGTTCCCTGTTCGTGGTTTTTCGTAGATCGAGTCTTGCTCAACTGTCTCAGGTAGGATTCTGATATCATTTCTTCATTTCACGTATCCTTGTTTAGGTACCCCATATCATTGAGGCCCCACAACGGAACTTACGAGTCATTCGTTAAAGTCTCCATGCGCAGTCTTATTTAGCCTTACGCAAACCACAACTTGTGGCTCAGTTTCTTAAGCACAATCCCTGAGCCATTTCATTCGTACATTTTTGCTCTTCATTGTCACATGCTATGAAGTCGGCCCTTTTTCACTTAAACACTGTCTATCACTTCAATTAATTTAGTTTTCATACTCCCCAGGCCATCCCCAGTCCAGTCGCATCAGCGACTCACGATCTGTGTCTGCTTATTTGCAGTCATCTCATTCCATGCTCCACAGCCCGGATCGCTGTCTGTCGCAATCGCAGCACACTGATTCATGTCTCTATCATGGCAAATCATTTCATTTGTTACATTTTGCATACCCTTCACTCCAATTCGAATCCATTCGCATCTGCGACACACCGATTCATGTCGGCTCGTGTTAGTCATTCTTATCTCATTTCATTCCATGCTCCACAGTCCTGTTCGTTGTCAATCGCAAATTGCGGCACACCGATTCATGCCTCTGTCATGGCAAATCATTTCATTCATACCATACCCTACACTCCGATTCAAATCCAGTCATTGCACAGTTTCTAATACAGTGCAGGCGGTGTAAACAGTATATAATACAGTGTATACTAATACACATAGTTTCTAATACACTTCAGGTGGTGTACACAGGAAATAATACAGCACAGCCATTTTACAGTTTCTAATACAGTGCAGGTGGGGTACACAGTATATAATACAGTGTCTACAGTTTCTAAAACATTTCAGGTGGTGTACACAGTATATAATACAGTGCAGCCATTGTACAGTCTCTAATACAATGCAGGCGGTTCACACAGTATCTAATACAGTGTGTATAATTTCTTATACACTCAGGGTGGTTTACACAGTTTATAATACACTGCAGCCGGTGTACAGTTTTAATACAGTGCATTCTGTGTACACAGTATATAATACAGTGTGTACAGTTTCTAAGGCGGTGAATTAATATACAGTATCTCACAAAAGTGAGTACACCCCTTACATTTTTGTAAATACTTTATTATATCTTTTCATGTGACAACACTGAAAAAATTACACTTTGCTACAATGTAAATTAGTGAGTGTACAGCTTGTATAACTGTGTAAATTTACTTTCCCCTCAAAATAACTCAACACACAGCCATTAATGTCTAAACCGCTGGCAACAAAAGTGAGTACACCCCTAAGTGAAAATGTCCAAATTGGGCCCAATTAGACATTTTTCTCCCCGGTGTCATGTGACTCATTATTGTTACAAGGTCTCAGGTGTGAATGGGGAGCAGGTGTGTTACATTTGGTGTTATCGCTCTCACTCTCTCATACCGTTTACTGGTAGTTCAACATGGCACCTCATGGCAAGGAACACTCTTAAGATCTGAAAAAAGAATTTTTGTTCAACATAAAGATGGCCTAGGCTATAAGAAGATTGCCAAGACCCTGAAACTGAGCAGCAGCACGGTAACCAAGACCATACAGCGGTTTAACAGGACAGGTTACACTCAAAACAAGCCTCGCCATGGTTGACCAAAGAAGTTGAGTGCACATGCTGAGTCATATCAAGAGGTTGTCTTTGGGAAATAGATGTATGAGTGCTGCCAGCATTGGTGCAGAGGTTGAAGGGGTGGGGGGGGTCAGCCTGTCAGTGCTCAGACTATACGCTGCACACTGCATCAAATTGGTCTGCATGGGTTTCATCCCAGAAGGAAGCCTCTTCTAAAGATGATGCACAAGAAAGCCCGCAAACAGTTTGCTGAAGACAAGCAGACTAAGGACATGGATTTCTGGAACCATGTCCTGTGGTCTGATGATACCAAGATAAACTTATTTGGTTCAGATTGCACCAAACATGTGTGGCAGCAACCAGGTGAGCAGTACAAAGACAAGTGTGTCTTGCCTACAGTCAAGCATTGTGGTGGGGGTGTCATGGTCTGGGGCTGCATGAGTGCTGCTGGCACTGGGGAGCTACAGATCATTGAGGGAACCATGAATGCCAACATGTACTGTGACATACTGAAACAGAGCACAATCCTCCCCTTCGGAGACTGGACCGCAGGGCAGTATTCCAACATGATAACGACCCCAAACACACCTACAAGACGACCACTGCCTGGCTAAAGAAGCTGAGGGTAAAGGTGATGGACTGGCCAAGCATGTCTTCAGACCTAAACACTATTGAGCATCTGTGGGGCATCCTCAAATGGAAGGTGGAGGAGTGAAAGGTCTCTAAAATCCCCCAGCTCCGTGATGTTGTCATGGAGGAGTGGAAGAGGACTCCAGTGGCAACCTGTGAAGCTCTGGTGAACTCCAAGCCCAAGAGGGTTAAGACAGTGCTGGAAAACAATGGTGGCCACACAAAATATTAACACTTTGGCCCCAATTTGGACATTTTCACTTGGGGTGTACTCACTTTTGTTGCCAGCGTTTTAGACATTAATGGCTGTGTAAATATGGATGAATGAATGTACTATATGAAACAGCAATTAACCCATCAAAGCAGCGCTATTTTCAGTCCTCAATGCTGACTGATAAAACAAAGTCTTTGTAAATGCAAGCAAAACACATGCAGGCAGGTAAATTCCAACAAAGACACAGCGGTTGGAGCTCGGTCTGGATTCCCTTATATGAATAGTAGATCTGATGAGTGCACCTTTCACAATCTATTAGGACACCTTGTGCTGCACACACCCCATAGGGGTTCAAACTCACCGGAGCCAGGAGATTAACAAGCCTTGGATCAAATCCTCTCTCTGTTTACTCCCGAAGTCCTCCAGGGTTGATGATCAGATAACAGCAACAATGTCCACATGTAAAAAAGAGACCCCGAATAGTCCAGTACTGTTTTGAAAATTTATTGTAAGTCGCAAATAAGAGAAAAAAAACTAATAAAATAAATACACTGTAAAAATCAGTGGGTGCAGCTCCTTACAAAGGATAGCCTTCTAGCTTTCAGTTGGTTGGTAATAGTGGATAACTTAAACTGCTTCTCTCAAAGCACAAGGGTACTGGTTGGAGACTGGATGGATGTTACACACTCACAGCTGATCAGTCCTTCATTCCACTAGTATACAACTACAAGCTTGGAGCGCACTGCGTGTCAACCAGGCACAGCTGATCCGCACTTCCTCCCTCTCGTGTCTGAAGCTTCAGGCTAAAAGCACACTGCGTCCTCACGTGATTACGGTTGCCGTGGTATCGTGCTCTGACTAGTTTAGTCAGGAAGACTTTTTCAAAGAGCATGACTACACGGCTTGTTGAACAAAATTTATCTGAAAACCAGGGGGTGGGGCACAACCAACACTCCGCCCTATAGGGGTTAATACTGGGTAAGCACTAGGTCTGATTGGAAGGTGCGTCCCTATCTTAAACTGGGAACGTATCCATACTCCAACCAACCAAAAGCTGCAGGCTGCACATTTAAATGACACCGCAGTCTATTTTTACCAGAATCTTGCATTACATCTGCAAACTCCCAATTCCTTGTGAGAAACAGTGCCTATGTCCTGGATTAAAACGAAACATCTCCTCTTCCATATATTCCAGGTGCAACTGAAGAGAGAGAGTCGCTTAACCCCCGAACATAATTAAGCTATATGGATGTCGCAGTGTAGTGACCAAGTAATTAAAATACCCATAGTTCCTCACCCGATATAATTATCATATTAAATCAGATAAGTTTATCACATAACTGAGGTGCACTCATCAGATCTACTATTTATATAAGGGAATCCAGACCGAGCTCCAACCGCTGTGTCTTTGTTGGAATTTACCTGCCTGCCTGCATGTGTTTTGCTTGCATTTACAAAGACTTTGTTTTATCAGTCAGCATTGAGGACTGAAAGTAGCGCCGCTTTGATGGGATAATTGCTGTTTCATATAGTACATTCATTCATCCATATTTCTATTTCTATTTTTTTTTATTAAGTGGCTGCTGAGAGATATCTCACTCAGAATATGGTGACATCAGGTTAAATCACTGCGGTTTATTACCATTATTATCTTCCATCTGTATATACCAAATATCCTTTAGCGCTGAGATAGGAGGATTGGAGTAGGGCGTATTGTCTCCTTTTTGTTTGTATATTAATGGCTGTGTGTAGAGTTATTTTGAGGGGACAGCAAATTTACACTGTTATACAAGCTGTGCACTCACTACTTTACATTGTAGTGAAGTGTCATGTTTTTAGTGTTGTCACATGAAAAGATATAATAAGATATTTACAAAAATGTGAGGGGTGTACTCACTTTTGTGAGATACTGTATATATATATATATATATATATATATATATATATATATATATATATATATATATATATATTTATATATATATATATATATATATATATATATATATATATATATATATATATATATATATATATTTATATTTATCTATATATATAAAAAATATATATATATATATATATATATATATATATATATATATATATATATATATATATATACTGTATATATACACTCTGCATTCAGTGTAGCCTATATATACAGTGCATTCAATGGTGTACTGTTTCTAATACACTTTAGGCGGTGTACACAGTATATAAAACAATGTAGTGGGGTGTTGCAAAAAAAAACCCCATCATGTCCGGAAGGACACCATATGGAAAGGCAGACGCTCACAGGCCACTAAAAGAGGGCAAGCAGCCTCTGTGTCTACAGTCAACAGTGGTGGTCATGGACATGGTGTATCCTCTGCAGGTGGCCGTGGGGCACACTTGTCCTTTTTTTTCTGCTGCTGACTGTGTTATTGAGCGACAACATGCAGAACAGTTGGTGGAGTGGATAACGAACCTGTCCTCATCCGTCTCATCCTATGTCACCCAGTCTCAGAGAGGTTTGCCTTCCAACACAGCTGCCAAAGCAGGCTATTCCACCAGCTACTTGTCTACAGTCACTCTTTCCATAACCCCACCATCATGCACGGAGGAGTCCCCAGAATTATTCGACCACAGTGTCGGTTACATGCTACTGGTGGATGTGCAGCGATTTGAAGGCTCCAATGTTGGTTCCCAGGTTAAGGAAGGGAGTAACGTGAGCCTAAACAGAGGGGCTGCCACAGAACCACAAGAAACTGGCAGTCATGATCCCCCAGCTGCAGCATACTGCCAAGTTTGCTCCAGTGATGAGGAGGGAGGGGATGATGAGGTCACTGACTGTACTTGGGTGCCTGAGAGAAGAGAGGAGGAAAGTGAGGAGGAGGAGGAAAGTGAGGAGGAGGAGGTACAACTCCAATGAGGCAGGATGTCCTCCAGGGGTCAGCTTAAAGGCAGCCACCCTATTGCATCACACCGCAAAGCTCCGTAGGTGCAGGGCGCTGCTGACTCCCCGCTGACTTTTAAAAGTTCATTGGTGTGGGCCTTTTTAGACACATGAGCAGCAGATCGCACCGTTGCTGTTTACAAACTATGTCTGAAGTGGATCAAGCGTGGCCAGAACAGCAGCCGCTTGGGCACCACATGCTTGACCATATATATGATGACCTGCCACGCAGTCCAATGGCAACAGCACTTGAAAGACCCACATCATAGAAAAAGGCGGACTTCTCCCTGCTCCTCATCTGGGATCTCCAACCCTACTATACCTCCAGTCCTCTCAAAAACCTACACTGAGAGGAATGAAGATATAGCAATAGGTGTCACCACCTATTGAACGCTTTACGGAGCACTGCTGGTTCAGAAGACAAATCTGCAGAAGAGGCCACAGAGGAAGAAGAAGAGGAGGGGGTGGGGGAGAGAGCTGTGGCAGAATCACCACTAGCATTTTGGAGGCGTGGTGGTGGAACAAGCTCCAACAACACTGAACCCTGTCTTGCATCCTTTCCAACTGCCAGCAGAGTTACCCAGTGCGCTGTGAAGGTAATGTAACATCCCTGTCAATGCCTGCTGGACCACGAGTCAGCGGTACTATGAACCTTACTGCTGACCGCCCTGTCCAACGAGGCCAAAACATTTCCTTCTACATGCCGGTAGAGAGCCAGAATAGTCTTTACGTGAAAATAAATACAATTTTGGAACCTGCCACTGTGGTACAGCACATTCCACAAATTTACGAAAGGGGGCAAAGTTTACAAGCTGACAAGGCAGCAATGGTTGCAATGCCAGCAATTTGGCCAAGCTAGCATTTAGACACTGAGCATGTGGATGCCTGGGACCAAATTTCTTTTTACGGTTCAGCAACTGGGGTAGGGGAATTTGCCTGCCTAAATCAAATGGTGGTGTACTGCCCTCAACATTGGGAGGTGGTTGTGGGGGTCTGCGGGCGGGGGGCTTATCGGAATCTGGAAGCCCCCTTTAACAAGAGGACCCCCAGATCCCGGCCCCCCCCTGTGTGAAATGGTAAGGGGGTACTTACCCCTACCATTTCACTAAAAAACTGTCAAAAATGTTAAAAATGACAAGAGACAGTTTTTGATAATTCCTTTATTTAAATGCTTCTTCTTTCTTCTATCTTCCTTCATCTTCTGGTTCTTCTGGTTCTTCTGGCTCTTCTGGTGCTTCCTCCGGCTTTCTCGTCCAGCATCTCCTCCGCGGCATCTTCTATCTTCTTCTCCTCAGGCCGCTCCGCACTTAGCACTTTTGATTATTAATGTTCGTGTCCCATAGACTTTAACGGTGTTCGCGTGTTGGAGCGAACTTTTTTCCTGTTCGCATGTTCTGGTGCGAACTGAACAGGGGGGTGTTTGGCTCATCCCTACCTAGGAGGTTACCATTTCCTGGTGCTGGACAACGTCTGAGGTTTTGTTCGTTCAGAGGAAGAGCGGTGGAGAAGGTGGCCAGCTGACCGATGCCTTTAAACGATTTTTCAGTCCTCAGCGTCAAGGTCTGATCGGTTCAAGCAACCATCACCAGCGTCTGCATTATATGGTGCAGGGATATCTAAGGGCAAGAGCAGACTTGGAGACCTTTCCAACAGAGCATCCACTGGGTTACTGGGTCTTGAGGATGGACCACTGGCCAGAATTTGCTCAATATGCAATCCAGCTACTGGCCTGTCCTGCATCCAGCGTGCTTTTTGAATGCACATTTAATACTGCTGGAGGGTTTGTAATGGATCAAAGAGTGCGCCTGTCCACAGACTCTGTTGATAGACTCACATTTATAAAAATGAATCAGTCCTGGATCAGGAGCTATCAAGCACCTGATGCTGATGTAACTGATTGAATTTGCTATAGATCTGGGATCCCTTGAAGACTGCCTATGCTGCCTATCCTATTCCTCTTGAATCTTGATGATGCTAGTGTTCAAAAATATTTTTGGTTTAGGGCACCACCAACATCCAAGGCCCAATTTTTCTGCCCCTGTGTAACAGGGGCATGTAATTACAATTTTTGAAATAATATTTACCAGCAGGGCCATTCCTGTGCCCAACAAGAGTAACTGTGAGGGGGTACAGTGTTGTGACAACACCCCCACCACCCAAGGCCCAATTTTTCTGCCCCTGTTTAACAAGGGCATGTAATTACAATTTTTGATATAATATTTAACAGCAGGGCCCGTTCCTGTGCCCAACAAAAGTAACTGTGAGGGGTTACAGTGTTCTGGCACCACCAACACCCAAGGCTCAATTTTGCAGCATTATATAGTGCAGTCCATATAGTATATATACTGCAGTTCAAAGTATATAGTGCCTGAGGGGCTGGGGGACTGCCACTCCATTTTTTTTTATATTTTGGCGCGGGGTTCCCCGTAATATCCATACCAGACCTGAAGGGCCACGCTGGTTTTTTTCAATGATTTTTTATGTATATTGCCGGGTGTCAGGTCACCTTGAGGCTAGGTGACAGATGCACTCTGTAGGAGTCAGAAGTGCACCACAAGGTAGTGGACCTTAGGACTGACTGCTGCGGATTGAACCCTGGGAGGTACAGGAAGCAGGTCTACAGGATCACCGACACAGATCCCACTGAGAGCTAGAGCATAGATTCCCCAGGGTGCGGAGTCTAAGAGCCAGCAGGTGTTCACCAAAGCCTTTAGTGGTAAGGATGGACTGCGCTGCAGTCTGGCTCCAGGTCGCGGCCCCCAGAGTCTCACAGCTCACACTCATGGTAGACTACAGGAGAAGAGGAAGGAGGCAGCAGGCTGGAACAATAAGGAAAGTAAGGGACAAGCCAAGGTCGGGGCCACAAGCAGACAAGGACAACAGAGTTCACGCCAAGGTTCAGGGTCACAGGCAAACAGGGATAGTCAGGGACATGCCAGAGGTCAGGGTCACGAGCAGACAGGAATAGTAAGAACAGGCCAAAGTCGGTAACTGGAATCAGACGTAGGAAACACAGCAAGTACACACGGAGGCTAACACACAATGGATGATCAGCACTGCTGGCTTGCAGTGCACAGGTTAATATAGGGTTCCCTGATAGGGCCTGGGGTGGGGCCATGCTTAGAGGAGAGGTTATAAAACCAGTCAGGTGAGAGGCAGCTGGTCTTCAGAGAGGAATATATGGAGGCAGGTAAGCTGACAAAGAAACTCTATTGCATAACCATGAAACCGGGATTCATTACATTCAATACATTACAGCCGTGAGAAATTTTAAATGACATTTTTTCCTTTAGAAATTTCTTTTTGCTGCGGGACTGTTATGAACATATGAAAGATGCGCTACTTTACAGGAAGACTAAGGGGACCCCCAGGCATGATATTTAAAGCAATATTTCATTTTTATTGTTTATAGCATTTTAAAATCACTGCTCTGAAAAAATGGCCATTTAAAAAAAAAATTTTTTTGATTGATACATGTCCCCTGGGGCAGTACCTGGGTCTCCATACACTTTTTATGGCAATAACTTGCATATAAGCCTTTAAAATTATCACGTTTGGTTTTTCATGTTCATGTCCCATAACTTTAACGGTGTTCACACAAATGTTCTGCTGCAAACCGAACCGGGGGTATTCGGCTCTTCCCTAATAGTAAGTCATTCACTACATTTTAAAGTCAGAGGCTCAGCATAACAGCAACACATCTATATGTTCAAGTGGTATTTAATCCAAAAACTAAATGTATTATATTGTAGTTTACTAGCTCTTAGATGCAATGTAACTGCATTAGTTTTCTTTTTTTAGCTCTGGAAACACACACATACACACACACTCATAAATAAATGTAAACAAACATTCTAAAATGTATTAAAACATTTTTTTATTTAAATAAACACTTATTGCATATGCACAATTAGCCCTGTATTTTGCTGGTGCACCCATCCACCTTTCTAAGGCAATGCTGAACACTGCAATATCTGGTGCCACTTTATTGATAATGATGGGCCAATAGCCCTCTCATCAGTTCCAGTGGTACAGCTGTGGATATCCATAGCAGCAGGGGCCCCCTCAGGTTCTCCCCAAAGCCCTCGGTAAACATTGGTATGTGTTCAGATGTTCGATGCATGCTCCAGTCTCCTTGAGAGAGGGCAGTGTGGGTGTTGCTCGTGCAGCCAATGCTATGCTGCAACAGACATTTTCATCTCTCTAGCATAGGGTGACCAGACCTCCCGGTTTCCGGGGACAGTCCTCAGATTGAGGACACTGTCCCCGGACCATGTCTGTCCCCGAATCTGTCCCCGGATTCAGGGGGGGTGCCCATACTTATTGCTGACAGCCTAGCCCTAGCAGGACATGCAGCATTGTCAATATCCATCCAGCACAGCCAGGGACTGGTGGGCAAGCCGGGAGCGCACGGCCGCAGTGACACTGAGAGTGAGTGGAGCTGTCAAAACCAAGCTCTGATGTCAGGGATGGGCGGGGCCAATATATGGAGCCCCGCCCCCTCTGTCAGACAGCCCATGCATAAACAAACAGCCAGCGTTTATGCATTGGTGGGCGGGAAGAAAGTGGCAGGGGCAGGACCAATTTTAATTAGTGTATATGTATAATTCAGGTTTATTATACACTGCTGTGGGTACATATGCAGTAGTTACAATTGGTCCTGCCCCCTGACAAAGGGGACGGAGCTCCACATGTTGGCCACGCCCATCCCTGACATCAGAGGTTGGACTTAACAGCTCCACTCACTCTCATTACTCAGGCATTCTTAGGGCGCAAACGCTGGGGGTGCATCTTGGATGTCCATATTAGAGATCAACATCTCTGTCCAGCATCCTTCCCTGGGGAGCTACTAACCTCCCCCTACAGGGCAGCACATATAGAGAGACCAGCTATACCCACCTATCACTGCACCCAGGGCATAAGAAATCCTCAGGAGAGGAGGAGGAGCAGTGCAGTCACCAAGCAGAGACACAGCTTCTGAAGGGAGAAGGTTTGCTCACTCTTCTATCACAACTCCATCTCAACTATCTGCTGCTGCACCGACCTCTTCTCCCCCCGTAAAGTCCTCACAATCTCTAGTGCACACACAGACTGCATACTGCATACCTCGGTATTCCCCTCCCCCTCAGACACTGAGTTAAGCCTCGTACAAACGATCAGATTTTCCAACGGGAATTGTGTGATGACAGGCTACTGGTGGAAAAACCGACCGTTTTTATGCTCCATCGGACAATTGTTGTCGGATTTTCCGTGGACAAATGTTGGATGGCAGACTTTAAAAACTGCGCACATTCTCTTCTTCTTTAATGGGATAATAATGAAGCTTCTTTGCTGGTGATATGGAGTTCTGCCAAACGTATTTTCAAAGGCTTTTATTTTCTAGTGATATCAAGAATAATATTATTATGCTTGTTTTTTTTTGTTTTTTTTTTGTTTTTTTTAGGCAAGTTACCACAACACCATTATCCCGTAGATTTAAGATCAAAGATACAACTATTTTGGTGTCCCTTGTTAATTTTACATTGTATTTTCTTAAATGTAACTGCCTACTCCCAAACTTTCATTTGAAGTAAAACCCATAGCCAAGTATTATTCTCCACAATTTTTTTTATTGTGCATTAAAAAAAACAAATATAAATTAAACATGCCTTCTGCCAATAGAACTTAACCAAAAGTGCATTTTATGCATCCAAAAATATAGAAAATATACCAAATCAAATCATTATTCAACCAAAAAATTAAATAAAAGCCTTAATGCATGTGCCCTGCTTCTTAATATAGGGGGTCAACAATGCCAAGAGTTGGTGAAAGCAGGGGTCCGTCACCCAGAGCTAATTCCAAAAATCATCCGGATTATTCTCCTGGAGCTCTGCAGCAAAGGCATATGACATAATTGGTCACGATTAATAAAGCAACCAATTTTGGGTCCAAGAAATCCTCCTCCTCCTGTTCCTGGACTGGACTTGGGTCAAAGCAATAACTCCAAGGCCAATAACACACGTTATCTCCTCCCATTCCGCAACATGTCTGGTTGAAGAACAGCCATTCAGAAATTAACTGAAAAGCAGGAAATGAAAAGCACTAAATAAAAAGCGCAAAATGAAAAGCGCGAATCAACACTCACCAAACTTCTACTAACACGAATTTAGCAGGAGCCCAAAGGGTGGAGCCTGACAATTGAACTTCCTCTTTTTCGGCTCGTAGTACTTCTAGTACGTCACTACATTCATGTTTGTTGGCCGACAATTGTGTGCTGTTTGCATGCAAGACAAGTTTTTGGCCAACACCCTTCGGACAAAAGTCTGAGGCTTTGTCTGCGGAAAATCCGATTGTGTGTACAAGGCTTAAGGCTGCTCAGCTACCTGCAACTGCTTTCTGTTAACTAAAGATGTAACAGAACAGTCTTTTTCACAAAATCCTGGCTGCATCTATGGCACCTCTCACATAAGTTATTAAGCTTTGGCTCATACTGTGAAGGCTGGTTTCGGGTGCAGGAATCACATCTGTTACCGCAACCACTTGCAGCTAAATTGTGCTGCTCTTATGAGATGTGGGGGGTTGCCACTCATTCTGAATGGCAGCCCAACACATCTCAGCCCATACTGCGTTTGTGGAAACCACAGGAAAATCACATGGTCAAAAAGACCATGCTTTTTCCCTGCCACTGTGTTTTTAAAAAGGTGCAGGAACCTTTTTTCAGGAAAATGCAGGCACAGCAGCCCATTCAAATGATTAGGCTACCCTGCCTGCACAAGTGTGAACCAGACCTAAAGAAGAAGTTCATTTGGCTGTACCTCTCATATGGATCACTGGAGTGCAGTTTGTTCTGCACTCCTATGACCCAGATTCAGCCAACAGCGTGCTGAAGTCCGCTGTCGGCTGATATCACAGAGCTGGTACAGACTCTAGGAAGATTAAAGTTGGGATCCACACAGATACCTGACCAGCAGCTGGCTCAGCCTCTCAGCGTTTCGCCATGAACCTGAGCTCCCACCCCCTCCTCAGTCCAGTGCTCCAGTGAGCATTGGAGGGGCAGAGCAGAGAGTGACTGACAGTCACAGTTTTCTGCTCAGAGCGGAGGGGAGAACTAAGTGATCAGCTGTGTTTGATCACTCAGTTCACAGTGTGGAGCCAGCAGGGGACAAATGCAGTTTTAGAGTGATGCCACACCCACCAAAGTATGTACTTTTTTTGTTTTTTTTCATTCCTGAATTATTATTTTTTTTTATCCAAATCCTCAACCACTTTTTGGGTATTTTTATTTTCCCTAAGGATGCACCCTCTCCCCTACCAGGCACAACATGGACATTTTAGTTTGCCTAACCTGCCATCACATAGCAGGCTGGTGGCAGGAGGAGTGCACAGGGCCAGATCTAGCATGTCTGATGTTGGGGTGCAGTAAAAATTGTGAGAGGGCAGAGGATGGGAGATCAGCAGGGGAGTGTAGAGAGGGTCAGCAGAGCAGAGGATAAGGTTTGCAGTTTGCATGGCAGTGTACAGAGGCACCCACTTTGTCTGTACGGGACTCCACCCACATAGCTGCGTCATTCATTTACAGATTCCTGTGAATGAATAAACCTCAAGTACCATCTTGCACCGTGTTGTAGTCATCAATGGGCTGCAGGGGTGCTGATAAGTGCTCCCATAGTCCATTGACATGTATTCCAGCTTTCAATAGGTGGTATGGGCTGAAAGCCGGAGGACATGTCGCAGCAGCCCCATTGCATGCATGATCTACTGATTGCAGGTGCAATGCTTTCCAGGGCCCTGCTGGAAAAAAAATGCACATTTTTTTCTGCAAAAATTTGTGCATTTATAATTTTTCCATTAAGGTAAACTTATCCTTTAGTCCCGGAGGGAGTGAGAGGAGTCTGAAGAATTGCAGTGCAGGGACTCCTGTGCCAGGAGATGTAGCAGCAGTTCTGGATGGTGGAGATGAGGGAGAGGTATGCACAGGTCCTTAGCTTCTAAAAACATGGCAGAGTAAAGTGGAGAGGACTGCCAGTTTAGTAGGGCAGAACCACCTCAGAAGTAGTGAAACAGGGGTGGCAGGACCGGGAGGGAGAGTGGCGGGTCAACAACCTATGCAGGGAGAGTATGAAGAATCTGGGGAGCAGTAGTGCCACGGTCCCCAGGCCTGGAGATGTGCCGTCAGCTCAGAAGATCGGGTGAGAACAGGGCATACTCACTGATATTTGCTGGAAAGCACACTGCTGTGGCAGGGAGAGGATTGCCAGACAGAACAGCAGCATCTAACCAATAGGGAGTCAGATGAGGCTGTTACTTTGCATAGAGGCAGCAGAGCTCTTATATTAGATGTCTATGCTGTCGGGGCTTTGGGGGGACGCAACTGAAATCTGGGGGCGCAGCCCCCCCAGATCCGGTCATGATGGGGGGGCGCCAAAATGCACCTTCGCTTGTGTGGGCAAAATCCTTGCACTGGACCTAGCCGTATGCCCCCAGCTTGCCCACCAATCCCTGGTTGTGCTGCATGGATGTTCACACTGCTACATGTCCTGCTTGGCTGCACTCATTTATTATCCATCTGATGCCACCATTCTTGCCTCGGCTCCTGTATGCTGGTAATCAAGATTTTAGAAAATAAGTGTGCTATGTTTATTTAACTGGTGTCGTTGCAGTTTAATTAATTTCTGAACCTTGCACTCTGTACAATGCACTCCTGAACCTTGCACTCTGTACAGCGCACTCCTGAACCTTGCACTCTGTACGTAACGCATTCCTGAACCTTGCGCTCTGTACGTAATGCATTCCTGAACCTTGCGCTCTGTATGTAATGCATTCCTGAACCTTGCACTCTGTATGTAATGCATTCCTGTGTATTTGCAGTTTAATTAATTTCTGAACCTGGCACTCTGTACAACACAATCCTGAACCTTTCACTCTGTACAGCACACTTCTGAACCATGCATTCTGTACAGCGCACTTCTGAACCTTGCTGTCACATACCTGATGGTAGAGCCTGATATGCAGGGGACGGCCTCTCTTACACCTCTGACTCGAGGCCCCCTGTTAGAGCAGACAGGAGGCACAGGAGTGTAGGGTCGCACGAGTGCCAGGTGGATCGCAGACAGTGGAGCCAGGGCAGCTGCAGGAGGGATGGTAGTTCAGTAGGATTCTTCAAGCAGAAGAGAAGGCAGATACAGGCAGGCTGGGTCATAAACTGGAGGGCCCGTCAGGAGCAGATGCGAAGGCAGAAGCGTAGTCAGGATATAGGACAGATCGGTGATGGGCTGGCAGCAAGGTAGCAGGCAGATGCAGAGTCAAACAAGCCGGGTTGGGTGTCGGCAGAAAGCAGGAACGTCAGAGGCAAGCCGGGTCGGTTAACAGGAGCAGGTATCAGATACAAGGCAACGGGAACACACAGGAATGCTGTAGAGCAGACAGCACTGAGTCTGGAAACTGGCTGAGTTTAAAAAGCCTGTTTGGGCGCCAAAAGCTGTCACAGGGCGCGCGCGCTGATGCGTGCACACACACATGCGCATGCGCACATGCGCGTGTTGGCGCATACACGGACTCGCGCAGGCGCACAACAGGCAGTCTTCTTTGGTTGCCATCTTGGGTATTGGCATGCCCTTCCTTACAATGAGCATGTGCGCATGCTGATGCGTGCACAGGCGCACGTCGGTGCACCAATGGCATTCTGACAGGCACTGAAGTAACAGGTCGTCTTCTTCGGCAGCCATCTTGGGTGCTGGCACGCCCTTCCCGACACTTGCACTCTGTACGTAATGCATTCCTGAACCTTGCGCTCTGTACGTAATGCATTTCTGTGTCTTTGCATTTGAATTAATTTCTTAACCTTGCACTCTGTACAACGCACTCCTGAACCTTGCACTCTGTACAGCGCACTTCTGAACCTTGCACTTTGTACAGCCTACTTCTGAACCTTGCACTCTGTACGTAATGCATTGCTGAACCTTGCGCTCTGTACGTAATGCATTCCTGAACCTTGCACTCTGTACAAGACACTCCTGAACCTTGCACTCTGTATATAATGCATTCCTGAACCTTGCACTCTGTACAACACTCTCCAGAACCTTGCACTCTGTACATAATGCATTCCTGAATCTTGCACACTGTACAGTCAGGTCCATAAATATTGGGACATCGACACAATTCTAATCTTTAATACACCACCACAATGGATTTGAAATGAACGAACAAGATGTACTTTAACTGCAGACTTTCAGATTTAATTTGAGGGTATTTACATCCAAATCAGGTGAACGGTGTAGGAATTACAACAGTTTGTATATGTGCCTCCCACTTTTTAAGGGACCAAAAGTAATGGGACAGATTAACAATCATCTATCAAACTTTCACTTTTTAATACTTGGTTGCAAATCCTTTGCAGTCAATTACAGCCTGAATTCTGGAACGCATAGACATCAGCAGATGCTGGGTTTCATCCCTGGTGATGCTCTGCCAGGCCTCTACTGCAACTGTCTTCAGTTCCTGCTTGTTTTGTGGGGCATTTTCCCTTCAGTTTTGTCTTCAGCAAGTGAAATGCATGCTCAAATCGGATTCAGGTGATTGACTTGGCCATTGCATAACATTCCACTTCTTTCCCTTAAAAAACTCTTTGGTTGCTTTCGCAGTATGCTTCGGGTCATTGTCCATCTGCACTGTGAAGCGCCGTCCAATGAGTTCTGAAGCATTTTGCTGAATATGAGCAGATAATATTGCCTGAAACACTTCAGAATTCATCCTGCTGCTTTTGTCAGCAGTCACATCATCAGTAAATACAAGAGAACCAGTTCCATTGGCAGCCATACATGCCCACGCCATGACACTACCACCACCATGCTTCACTGATGAGGTGGTTTGCTTTGGATCATGAGCAGTTCCTTTCCTTCTCCATACTCTTCTCTTCCCATCACTCTGGTACAAGTTGATCTTGGGCTCATCTGTCCATAGGATGTTGTTCCAGAACTGTGAAGGCTTTTTAGATGTTGTTTGGCACACTCTTATCTGGCCTTCCTGTTTTTGAGGCTCACCAATGGTTTACATCTTGTGGTGAACCCTCTGTATTCACTCTGGTGAAGTCTTCTCTTGATTGTTGGCTTTGACACACATACACCTACCTCCTGGAGAGTGTTCTTGATCTGGCCAACTGTTGTGAAGGGTGTTTTCTTCACCAGGGAAAGAATTCTTCGGTCATCCACCACAGTTGTTTTCCGTGGTCTTCCGGGTCTTTTGGTGTTGCTGAGCTCACCGGTGCATTCTTTCTTTTTAAGGATGTTCCAAACAGTTGATTTGGCCACACCTAATGTTTTTGCTATCTCTCTGATGGGTTTGTTTTGTTTTTTCAGCCTAATAATGGCTTGCTTCACGGATAGTGACAGCTCTTTGGATCTCATATTGAGAGTTGACAGCAACAGATTCCAAATGCAAATAGCACACTTGAAATGAACTCTGGACCTTCTGTCTGCTCCTTGTAAATGGGATAATGAGGGAATAACACACACCTGGCCATGGAACAGCTGAGCAGCCAATTGTCCGATTACTTTTAGTCCCTTAAAAAGTGGGAGGCACATATACAAACTGTTGTAATTCCTACACCGTTCACCAGATTTGAATGTAAATACCCTGAAATTAAAGCTGAAAGTCTGCAGTTAAAGCACAGCTTGTTTGTTTCATTTCAAATCCATTGTGGTGGTGTATAGAGCCAAAAAGATTAGAATTGTGTCGATGTCCCAATATTTATGGACCTGACTGTATGTAGCATCCTCCTGAGCCCTGCACGCTGTGTGTAGAATCCCCCTGAACCCTGCATGTAGCATCCTCCTGCACGTAGCATCCTCCTGCACATAGCACCCTCCTGCACCCTGCACGTAGCTTCCTCCTACACCCTGCACATAGTATCCTCCTGCACCCTGCACATAGCACCCTCCTTCACCCTGCACATAGCATCCTCCTGCACATAGCATCCTCCTGTACCCTGCATGTAGCATCCTCCTTCACCTTGTACAAGCCATCCTCCTGCACGTAACACCACCATACAGGGGGCACATATAGTTTTATTGGACTTGTAGTTTTGCCACTATCCCTGTGCAATGCAGCAATTCTAACCCTGAACTACACTTCCCAGCATCCCTTGCAGCAGTCCTGTGTCCTCCTCCTGCTTCTAGCTGGTTTAGTAGTAGCTGTAGGAGGGAGGGGGCGAGCGGGCTTTCACACAGACACATTGCAGCCTGCTGCTGCTCTGTCCCTCTGTGCAGTGGCAGTGGTGGCGGAGAGAGAAGAAGAAACTGTGAGCACAGCGGTGCCAGCAGGGAGGAAAGAAATGACAGCCCTCTCCTCCAGGTCCCCCACTATCGTCAGCGAAGGGTAGGAGGGGAAATCACAGGACACAGCCAGTACTTGGCCACACTAATGCACATGGGGTGTTAAAGGTGTGCCCTCACCCAGCACACCCGATGTGCATGTCTATGCTATTAATTCTGTTATTTTTCAACATCCTTCAACAGAACAAACTGTCCAACAAAAGTGGCAGTTTAGAGCCTTGAGACTGTTTAGAACCATTTAACACTGAGAGGGGTGCTTATAATGGTCAGCTTTTATTATTCATGTAACACCTTTATTACCAGAAAGAAAAAAAGGTGTTAGCAGGAGTTCAGCTTTACTTTGTTAGTAAAGTCTATCTAAGTCTGCTATTGCATCTAACACTACCCTCTAGTGGGATGAAATCAGGCAGATTCACAATGGAATCTGAACCCACCTGAGCTATCTTGCCAAGAGACTGTGACTGTGGACAGTCAATCATAAGCCGCAGATGCATTCCCAGCTGACACACATACAAGGGGAGTGGCTGCAGGGCAGTGAATGCCTCTGTTACTTATGATTGGCTGTCTGCAGTGACAGCTTTCCTGGGTTCTGACTCAAGTCAAAACATGCCTGAGCTCATCCCTGCCCTATAGCCAGATTGACAATGCTGCTGTCCAAAGGTGTCTCCATTGCCCCTCTAACCTGAATGGAAACACCCCAGAGCAGGAAGTGTGTTACTGGCCAGATCACCTGGTATCACATACCGGGTGCTGAAGGCCAATGGAGAGAGGGCTTCCCTTGCGGCTAAGTTCCGGACTCCCCTGGAGGTGAGACAGGAGGAGTCGGGCACAAAGTAGCACAGGTCACCTGCGGAGTTGCTTGCAGAAGGACTCAGGGATACTGCAGATGTATTGAGCAGAGGCTGCAGGCAGATGGCACCTGTGGCAGAAGGATAGTCGGTAAAAGCCAGGATCAGGAGCCAGGTGGGTAACAGAGCAGAGAAAGTCAGGTGGAAAACAAGGTCAAACACAAGAAGCAGGCAGAGGGTATCCCTAAGACAAGCTGAGGTCAAAGACTGGAGCAAGCAGGAGACAGTTCAAGAATAAGCCGGGTCAGTAACTAAGGATCACAGGAGCAAAGGAACACAGGTAACAAGCTGATGATCAAACAGCACTTCAGCCAAGGGCTGGCTTCCTTATAAAGACCCATATGATGTGCTGGCGGAGATGCTGGGTCCTAGAACCCGTCTCCTGCCCTGACAGACGCTGGGTCCTAGAGTCCTCCTCCTGCCCTGACACCTGGTGAAAATAAAGGGGAAAACAAAATTGAAAAAAAGAAAAACAATTTAGCTACCACATTTAAGTATTGGTAAGCTGTAACACATACATTTTTTTTTATTTTTGGGTTTAATGCCACAGGCTTGGGTTTTAACAGGAAGGGTAAGTGTAAAGGGGAAATTTATGAGATCATATATCAGGGTTTTGGTGAAAGAAGAGTTACATAAGTAGCCTAATGGTCCCTTTATGCAGGGGTCATATTTTCCTACATTTGTTTTAAATGCTAAAACTTTCTGGTGTGTTCAATGTAAACCAACGCAGATGAAGAACAGGAAAGACAAACACAGAATCCATAGATCTGTTTTAAATGTAAGACAGCAGGTTTGAAACATGACACATAAATCCCTGAATGAAAATTGAAATACCACATAAAAATAGCAATATTATTAACATAAATTTTATATCTTGAAACATTTCTGGTTATAGTGACACTTCATTCTTAAAAGACAGTAAAAATATATATTTTTTTAAATTTTGGATGGAGTAGGAAAGGTTAAAAACTTCTGGCAGTAGAGGGGAGTACATTTATGGCATATGAATTGCATATGAATGAACCACCACGGGATTTACATATGAATGAGTCGCCAAAGATATGCAAATAAATGAAACGCAGAAAAATGCTGCATTTTTCTGCATCGTACATCACGGCTGCATTATAGTGTAAATGGGAAACACAGAAACAGTTTTCTACACACCCTTGCAGAGACCTGCATTAGGCAGGTGCAAAACACATGGTGTGAGTGAGCCATTATTTTTTATTTTTTTTTTGTCTTGAGTAGACACCGATGCATGTGTAATAAAGTGGGTGTGGCGGTGAAGTTTGGCATCTTTTTCCTGGGCACTGGATGACTTTGTCAAAACTGGAAACTACAGTGATACGCACAGCAGAAACAGAATATACAAAGTGTCACCCACTGAACATTCAGGTAGGAACACACTGTATTTTTCTCAAGGCCCACATTGTTATCGCAATTCTTGAATCAGAATGGAAAAATATATATATTTTCATGTAGTGATATAAAAAAAACACATGGTGGCAGTCTTTCTCCATACATAAAGTTACCAATGGTTTTTAGTAAATAGGCCTTGCTGAGAAACTGCAAAACATACAATGCTTGCTCAATATAACATTTTCGGTAACGTACTAGAAATTTTACTACAAGAAGAATAACTTTTTTCAGACTTTTAATAAATCAATACATTTATTTACTAAGTAATCATACTTCCAAAAATGTAAAGTTGTCATGCTCATAAGTGCAATTAGCATACATTTGTATGTAAAAGCTAACTGAATGAAATGTCATTAATGGCTAAAGCACTGTGTTATACAATTGCCATTTTTTAATAAAAGACTATTTTCATTTTTTTTTCATTCTTTGTTGCATATCAGTACTCCTGATCTCATGCAGCCTCTTTGTAGCTACTTCCTGCCTTCTGCAATTGCTGCATGTCATTTCCCAGAGTTTACTGATGATGATAACACTGGAACATATGTGTGCATGGCTGCTTGAAGTCTCTATTGGAAGAGCATGTGGCAAGTTGACAACATAGAAGAACAATTGTATCAAAGAACACTGTCAACCTACACAGGTAGTGCCTACACGCGGACCTTCATGGAAAGATGATCAGGTGTTATCTTAGTGTAAGCTACAAATATAAAAATGTTAAAAATGAATATTTAAAATATAATTGAATCATTTATTATTATTAATTATGAATTGTATAATTAATGATAAATTAAGCTTTTATAATATTTTAGTCATTGGGTATAAGCTGATTGGTTACTATAAGATATAAGGAAAGAAATTGCGTTAGGTGTGTAATAAATAAAAATCATATAAATTGCTGAAAATTGAAACCGTGAAGGATATCCTGCTGCTAAGCACTATAACCCTGATATGGGGCACAAAGAGATAAATATATATAAAAGAGTGCAGCGCAGGATAATAAACCAATAGTTTACCAGGTGAACATAATATATAAATTTACACTAAAGTGAAATATGTATCATAATCAAAAATATCCAGTGAATAAAACAGGTGAAAAAATCATGTAAAAAAACAGGTAAAAAAGAATCCATACATAAATTTATGTGTTAGAAAAATTATGTGCATTAATAAAACGCATAATGTGGAAAACAAAGTTCATAAGTGAAGGTATCCCAATGGAAAAATTTCAATACAGGAACCAGGGTCTATGTTCTCCACTTGTGCTGCCCGTCACCTTACAATAAACAATGGAGGCTTACCAGAAAGCCTGCGACCACCCTTCTGAGTGGGGTCAAAACAGGCTTAGTAGAAACAACAGGAACACTGTTAAGGATTCCCAGGTAACCAGCTGGCATCAGTCGGGAGTAACTTCCAAAGCTCACTTCCAGGAAATAATTGCTGCGCACCAATGGATGACCGAGGGGGCTAGAGCGCACCAATGGGCGACCGATGAGACAGGAACTGCGCACCAATGAATAGCCACTCCACTTTGAGTAGGAGCTGTTTACCTGTCTAAAGATTTGTATTCTTGTCCATTCATTCCTGAAAATTATACAACCCCCCCTCACACTACTAGGTGAATGACACCACTTATAGCTAAGGAGTACAGTGATGTCCTTTCTCCACTCACGCTTCTAAATGGACAGTAAAAAAGTAGGCATCACCACACTGCCTCAATTGGTTACTATGCACAGCGCACCAGATTCTGTGTGCACAAGTTTTAGTAATTCTCCAACCATTATGCTTTCCAATATTTTTATTTTATTGTTCATTTTACATTGTAGCAATGTAGTGATCAAAAGGTTACTTTTGTCTCTTATTAAAAGAATTGCAATTATTTACAAGCATATATGATGTTTTCAAGATTAGGTTTATATACACTTAGAACTGTACAGTTATCCAAGGCTTTATTTAGTAAGGCAAAAACCAAGGTAAAATGATCAATATGGTTTAAAAATATTCAGGTTTTGCTAGTCATTCTTTCTTTAAAGTGATATTAAAGGCAACATAAAAAAATGACATGTAGGATGCAATCTGTTACTAGCATTAAAGCGGATCTTCACCCTCTTAGCCCACATACGTTCACATCGAGCCGTTTTGACATGCAATTTGACATCGGCGGCTATTGGCAGCGACGGCACAGTCCCAATCGCTGCGGCGCCGACTTTGCGGTGCCGCACCAATTCCCAAAAGTAGTTCCTGTACTCGGAGCAATTTGAATAGACACCTGTGCATGAACCCACACAGATGTCTGTCAAATCGCCCCCAAAGTTGGACTGTTGCCAGTTTGAAACCGATTTCAAACCCCCCCTCAATGTGGACCTGGGCTGAAAGTGGTAGTAAACTTTCAAAAAAATAAATAAAATGGGCCTCCGAGCGGTTTAAGTTATAATGTGCTAGCATGCACCATGGGCCCTGTTCTGTTGAATGGCCGGACCACAATGATGTCACTTCCACTAATGCACACAGGAGTCACGGTCACGGCACAGCGCTCTAAATGGATGGCATAATTCAGTATGTCATCCATTCAGAGTGTAGGGTGTACTGTATGTCACTGGTCTGTATAAATGTTAATATCCCCTAAACCAGGGGTGTCCAAACTTTTTTCAAAGAGGGCCAGATTTGATGAAGTGAACCTGCGTGAGGGCCGACCATTTTGCCTGACACTTTTTGAACCATTAAAATTCGGTCCTATGCCCTGTACACACGATAGGATTTTCCGATGGAAAATGTGTGATAGGACCTTGTTGTCGGAAATTCCGACCGTGGTAGGCTCCATCACACATTTTCCATAGAAATTTCCGACACACAAAGTTTGAGAGCTTGCTATAAAATTTTCCGACAACAAAATCCGTTGTTGGAAATTCCGATCGTGTGTACACAAATCTGATGCACAAAGTGCCATGCATGCTCAGAATAAATTAAGAGACGAAAGCTATTGGCTACTGACCCGTTTATAGTCCCGACGTACGTGTTTTACGTCACCGCAATTAGAACGATCTGATTTTCCGACAACTTTGTCCGACCGTGTGTATGCAAGACAAGTTTGAGCCAACATCCGTCGGAAAAAATTCATAGATTTTGTTGTCGGAATGTCTGATCAATGTCCGACCGTGTGTACAGGGCATAAGTGTGTTCGTTCGAGCACTAATACACTGCTCAACAAGAATTCTCTTGCCTTTGTAGCTGTGTGTGAGTAAAAAGATGAGCGTGTTATTTGGATATACACTGTATTTATTGGCGTATAATATGCACCTTCACTTTAAGAGGGAAATTTCAGGAAAAAAACTAAAATTTTAAATAAAGAACTGTGGACCAACATAAGGGTAAGTGCCCATCTGCAGCCTCACAAGTACCATGAATGCAGCATCCACGTTGCCCTGAATGCAGCCCCACCATTGCCATGAATGCAGCCTCACTATTTCCATCAGTGCAGCAACTCAGTTTCCATCAGTGCAGCACCCCCATTGCCATGAATACAGCACCCCCATTACCATGAATGCAGCACACCCATTGCCATGAATGCAGCAACCCCATTGCCAGGAATGCAGCACCCCCATTGCCATGAATGCAGCATCCCCATTGCCAGGAATGCAGCACCCCCATTGCCAGGAATGCAGCACCCACCATTGCCAGGAATGCAGCACCCACCATTGCCAGGAACGCAGCACCCACCATTGCCATGAATGCAGCACCCACCGTTGCCAAGAATGCAGACTCACCATTGCCATCAGTGCAGCCTGATTGATGCCCATTCATCTGCAGCCTGTGTAAAAGTCTCACACATGTGGTATCGCTATACTCAGGTGGAGTAGGCAAATCTTTTTTGGAGTGTAATTTTTGGTATGTACATGCCATGTGTTAGAAGTATTGTATAAATAGAGAACTTTGTGTAAAAAAAAAAAATGTGTTTTCAGTTTCTTTCCACATTTTCCAAAAACTTGTAGAAAAAAATGACATGTTCAAAATACTCATTATGCCTCATAGATTATACCTTGGGGTGTTTTCTTTCCAAAATGGGGTCATGTTTGGGGAGTTTCCATTGTCCTGGTTCTCCAGGGCCTTCAAAAGTGCAAGAAGTAGTCAGGAAATTACATGTGTAATTTATGCTCCTAGAATGCCTGATGGTTCTCCCTGCATGTTGGGCCTCTCTATGTGACCATGCTGTGTAAAAGTCTCACACATGTGGTATCACCATACTCAGGAGGAGTAGCAGAATGTGTTTTGGTGTGTAATTTGTGCTATGCATATGCTGTGTGTAATAAATAACCTGCTAAGTTGACAATTTTGTGAAAAAAAAATTGAGTTTGCAAAGAATTGTGGGAAAAAAATTACAACTTCAAAAAAACTCACTGTGCCTCTTACTAAATACCTAGGACTGTCTACTTTCCAAAAAGGGGTTATTTGGGGGGTATTTGTACTTTCCTGGCTTGTTAGGGTCTCAAGAAATGTGATAGGCCGTCAGTACTTCAGGTGTGATCAATTTTCAGAGATTGGCATCATAGCTTGTGAACTCTATAACTTTCACAAAGACCACATAATATATATTAATTTGGGTTATTTTTACCAAAGATATGTAGCAGTATAAATTTTGGCCAACATTTTGGCCAAAATTTATGAAGAAAAATTACTAATTTGCAAAATTTTATAACAGAAACGAAGAAAAAATGCATTTTTTTTTACAGAATTTTCAGTCTTTCTTCTTTTATAGCACAAAAAATAAAAAACCCAGCGGTGATTAAATACCACCAAAAAAAAATTATATTTGTGTGGAAAAAAAGGACACAAATTTCATATGGGTACAGTGTTGCATGAGTAATTGTCATTCAAAATGTAAGATCACCAAAAGCTGAAACTTGGTCTGGTTAGGAAGGGGGTTTAAGTGTCCAGTGGGCAAGTGGTTAAAAAGCAAGGCTCCCAACACTGAACCCTAAACCAATGAGAGTTTGAATCATTAACCACTACTCTCTGAATTCGGTCTTTTAGCCAGTTTCTTTCCATTTACAAAGCTGATTTTCCCAAGCCTGTAGACTTTACCTTACACATTAGCCGTGTGTGGGAAACTGTGTCAATCACTTTTGCAAAGTCTAAGTATACTACGTCCACAACCACTCCTTTTTCTAATTAGTTTGGTTACCCTTCTCTGCAATCTTTCCAGTTTTCCAATATCCTTTTTGTAAACTGCTGCCCATAACTGAACTGCATATTGAGGTGTTATAAAATAGTTGTACAGGGGCAAAATTATTCCTCCTCCTCCTCCTTTTCCTTATCTCCTTTTTTCTCTGTCTCTCTCTCTCTCTGTCTCTCTCTGTCTCTCTCTGTCTCTGTCTGTCTCTCTGCCCTAAAGAAGGACACTAATGCAAGGACTGGCTAGATTTTTGTTTATGTGTTTAATAACGCATGATGTTTTCTTTTTTTAGAGTTTTGTTTCAAGTTAAAAATGGTACCCTAAAAATATACTAGCTCTGTGCACCAAATTTACAGCTAGGTATCCTCTTAGCAAGATGATCAAGTGCAATCAGGTGATTGGCTAAGAATGTAGAGTGAGAGAAACACTGGCTGCAGCTGCTCTTTGTAGCTGCTGCCCTGTGATGCTCAACTGGTTAACAGATATATCAGCAAGAGAAGGGATCTGCTGAGCAGAAAGAGTTTAATAGACTGAGTCAGGAAGCATTGCACTGTGGGAACTGTAGTCCAAAGGAGAGAGACTCTACTGTAATCAAGATTTAGGAAAAGGTATGATTTGAGACTACATTTGTGCCCATCCCCAATTGCTAATAGTACACAAACAAGTATATAGCAGGTGGCAGGAATTTGTAGGGCACCAAAGCAATTAACACAACTTATTGTAAAAAAATTATACAACATGTCAGTGTTACAAAGCTAAAACCCTAAGTACAGTCCAAAAACTCTTTATATACCCCATATGTTAAATAAGATCATAAATCCTTTTCAACTGCATAAGATGAACAATAGAGTCTAAATACCCCCAGACCAATGAGGCATACAGTGTTTTTACAACCAATTGTAACATGCCCAATAAGTCATGTGAAGAATGTGAAGATGCGTGATACAAAACAATATGCAATTCAATGGAGGCAATCAAGCCATACAAAACAAGTGTAAAAACAAAAGGAATGGTGTAATAAAATGATGAAGTAAAGTACTAATAATTGCCCTAGAAAGAGAGAAGCATTTCCTCATGCTGTACAAGACACTGTTTTCTCTTGCTGTGATGGGAGAGCAGACATCACTGCTGCATATCTGTGGCCTAAGCTTTGAGTTTGAGGGTGCCGACAGGCAGAGTGGGTGGAGAGCGGAGAGTGGACTTATCGCAGTGTGTGACCAGATGGTGAGCTGCAATATCACTGGGACTATTGAGCTGCTGCTGTGAGGATTTACTATCAGAGACTGAGCCCTTTAGGAACTGACCATACAGCCATCTACTAGCCTTATTGTTGCTTGCAGGCTTGACTGGGACTATTTTTGACGTTTACCAATGGTGCAACTAGGTCCCAACGCTAGCTGGCTGAAGAGTTAGGACTAAATACTGTCCCTTTACAGCTGCTACAGCTGCAACAGCTGCTAAATAGAAAACTTCACCTATTGCTTATGTTAAGAGTAAGAGGTACCTCTTAGGGGACATTGCACCATTACCTAGCCATTCACCTACAGTGCACTCTAGACTAGTTATAGTAGTATTATTCACATTGCAGTTAATGCTTATATGCTTTGTTTATTGCTGAGTTTGCTAAATCATGAGTTAATCCCAGTCGAGTGGTAAGGAACTCTATTCTAAGTTACCATGGCATAGTGTTTATACTGTCTAGCAGACAGTTCATAGGTTGGACTTGATGGACTTGTGTATTTTTTCAACCTCACCTACTATGTGTCTGAACCTACAGTCTGTGTGTTTATTTATGTGCAAACCACCCTTTATTTTAACCCATACCAATATATTCAGTTAATTTACACCAAAAAGTCTTGTATCTATTTCCTGCTGCTAATTGACAGCCAAGGTAAAGGTAGCTATACTTGTTGTTATACAGTTGTGCTCATAAGTTTACATATCCTGTCAGAATTGATTTTTTTGGCCATTTTTTAGAGAATATGAATGATAACACAAAAACTTTTCTTTCACTCATGGTTAGTGTTTGGCTGAGGCCATTTATTATCTGTGTTTACTCTTTTTAAATCATAATGACAAGAGAAACTACCCAAATGACGCTGATTAAAAGTTTACATACCCCTGTGATTTTGGCCTGATAACATGCACACTAGTTGACACAAAGGGGTTTGAATGGCTATTAAAGGTAACCATCCTCACATGTGATCTGTTTGCTTGTAATTATTGTGTGTGTATAAAAGGTCAATGAGTTTCTGGACTCCTGACAGACCCCTGCATCTTTCATCCAGTGCTGTACTGACATTTCTGGATTCTGAGTTATGGGGAAAGCAAAAAAATTGTCAAAGGATCTGCGGGAAAAGGTAGTTGAACTGTATAAAACAGAATGAGAAGAGAATGCCAATCAGCAGTGTTCAAACTCCAATCAAGAAGTGAAAATGAGGGGTTCTGTTGAAACTAAATCACAGTCAGATAGACCAACTAAAATTTCAGCCACAACTGCCAGGAAAATTGTTCAGAATGCAAAGAAAAACTCACAAATAACTTCATGTGAAATACAGAACTCTCTGAAAACATGTGGTGTAGCTGTTTCAAGATGCACAATAAGGAGGCACTTGAAGAAGACTTGAAGAAGTCACCAGAAAAAAGCCATAACTACGCAAATGCCACAAAGTATCCCGCTTACAATATGCCTACATTTGACAAGCCTCAAACCTTCTGGCACACAGTCATTTGGAGTGATGAGACCAAAATTGAGCTTTTTGGCCACAACCATAAACACTTCATTTGGAGAAGAGTCAACAAGGCCTATGATAAAAGGTACACCATTCCTACTGTGAAACACAGAGGTGGATCACTGATGTTTTAGGGATGTGTGTGCTACAAAGGCACAGGAAATTTGGTCAAAATTGATTGCAAGATGAATGCAGAATGTTATCAAAAATTACAGGAGGAACAGTTGCATTCATCAGCCAGGAAGCTGCGCTTGGGACGTACTTGAACATTCCAACGTGACAATGATCCAAAACACAAGGCCAAGTTGACCTGTCATTGGCTACAGCAGAATAAAGTGAAGGTTCTGGAGTAGCCATCTCAGTCTCATGACCTCAATATCATTGAGCCACTCTGGGGAGATCTCAAACATGCAGTTTATAACAGCCCAAGAATTTACAAGAACTGGAGGCTTTTTGCCAAAAGGAATGGGCAGCTTTACCATCTGAGAAGATAAAGAGCCTCATCCACAAATACCACAAAAGACTTCAAGCTATTATTGATGTCAAAGGGGGCAATAAACGGTATTAAGAACTGGGGTATGTAAACTTTTGATCAGGGTCATTTGGCTAGTTTCTGTTGTCATTATGTTTTAAAAAGAGTAAACACAGTTGATTGATAATAAATGGCTTCAGCCAAACACTAACCATGAGTGAAAGAAAAGTTTTTGTGTTATTATTCATATTCTCTGCAAAATGGCCAAAAAAATCAATTCTGACAGGATATGTAAACTTATGAGCACAACTGTAAGTGCTTGCAGTGCCCTTCATTCAACCAGGTGTGTCAGAGGGGCTGAGGTGGTTCTTGGAGTCAAGTTGCAGAACAGAGAACCCAAATTACCAAGCCGCTCCTGCGGGGGTAGGCCTGCAGAAACACAAGATTTCATGGGTTTCATTTCAGGGTTAAGGATTTATCTGATGTTTTTACTTGTTCACAAACTAAAAATGTTATAAAAATTGATAATACACTATGGCAGATCAGATCATTAACTCACAAACATGTCAAGGCACATCACACCTTCAATCTATTTGGAAAATTAACGGATATACTGTTTACTAGTAAATGAAACATCTTCTTTGAAGAACCATTTACATGGTTACATAGTTACATAGTTACATAGTAGGTGAGGTTGAAAAAAGACACAAGTGCATCAAGTCCAACCTATGTGTGTGATTATGTGTCAGTATTACATTGTATATCCCTGTATGCTGCGGTCATTCAGGTGATTATCTAATAGTTTCTTGAAGCTATCAATGCTCCCCGCTGAGACCACCGCCTGTGGAAGGGAATTCCACATCCTTGCCGCTCTTACAGTAAAGAACCCTCTATGTAGTTTAAGGTTAAACCTCTTTTCTTCTAATTGTAATGAGTGGCCACGAGTCTTATTAAACTCTCTTCTGCGAAAAAGTTTTATCCCTCTTGTGGGGTCACCAGTACAGTATTTGTAATTGAAATCATATCCCCTCTCAAGTGTCTCTTCTCCAGAGAGAATAAGTTCAGTGCTCGCAACCTTTCCTCATAACTAAGATCCTCCAGACCCTTTATTAGTTTTGTTGCCCTTCTTTGTACTCGCTCCATTTCCAGTACATCCTTCCTGAGGACTGGTGCCCAGAACTGGACAGCATACTCCAGGTGCGGCCGGACCAGAGTCTTGTAGAGCGGGAGAATTATCATTTTATCTCTTGCGTTGATCCCCCTTTTAATGCATGCCAATATTCTGTTTGCTTTATTAGCAGCAGCTTGGCATTGCATGCCATTGCTGAGCCTTACATCTACTAGGACCCCCAGGTCCTTTTCCATCCTAGATTCCCCCAGAGGTTCTCCCCCCAGTGTATAGATTGCATTCATATTTTTGCCACCCAAATGCATTATTTTACATTTTTCTACATTGAACCTCATTTGCCATGTAGTCGCCCACCCCATTAATTTGTTCAGGTCTTTTTGCAAGGTTTCCACATCCTGCGGAGAAGTTATTGCCCTGCTTAGCTTAGTATCGTCTGCAAATACAGAGATTGAACTGTTTATCCCATCCTCCAGGTCGTTTATAAACAAATTAAATAGGATTGGTCCCAGCACAGAACCCTGGGGGACCCCACCCCTGACCATTCCGAGTAATTTGTTCAAGCATTTTTCAACTTTTATATTCTGATCTATAACAACCTATTTTTAAGGAGCTTCACAATTATTTAGATATTTTGCAATTCACTTTGTTACCACATGAAGATAAAAAATTGCTTCCTTAGAGCTGCAAAGAGCTTTTAAATTATTTCCTTACAATTCCAAAAACACCAACAAATTTAACGTGGAGATATATGAATAATACTACAAGGGTTATCTTGGTGATATAATCCAGATCCCACCATTAAAACAGACTGGGGATTGGTCCCAAAAAGTTATTAGTAATGCTTTGCCAACTATGTCTGGATGACAGCTAAGATGCTAAAAACATAGGGTCTATGAATTCTTTCATACATGCAGAATGTACCAGAGTATCATGCAGTGCATAGCTTCAAATATTAACCTATACACTGAATACAAGGCATTATATGAATGGATGAGAGGAGCCCCTGTGGTTTACTTGCTTCTCCTCTTATTCATTCACAGAATGCCTTTTATTTTGTGAAAAGAATGCAAGATGTTTGTGTATGGATGATGTACATAAGAGCAACCCACTATTGTCACTGTACTAAAACCGGAATTGTAAGTATGAGCCAAACTTCACGGATGAAACTATTATCCAGCAGAGCAAAACAAATGCTTCTAGCATCCCCATTTGACATCTGCATGTAGTTGGCAAAGCATTGCAAAAAAGTTCTCAGCAGAAATTACAACTTAAAAACGGTTTTTCTCCTGGAGTTATACCTTAGGGTTTGCTTGAAATTATAAGGGAAGTTATAGCAAGGTAAGGGAGTCACCAAGTGCTAATTAGCAGAAAATATTACCAGATCTTTTGGCTCTCAAGTCCTGGGGAAAATGTCATCTCTATCTCATGTGATTCAAAACAGCTTTTGAGTTAATAGGTAAGTTGTAAAGAAGACGTTTATGGTTAAAGTGGTAGTAAACCGCAACAAAAAACAAAAAAACAAAATGGGCCCCCAGGTGGTTTTAGTCATAATCTGCTAGTACGCACTACATAGTAGCACATTATAACAGACTTACCTGAAAACAAAACCCTCCAGTGGCGTGCTGTCGCGGGTCATGGCGCTGCCATCTTCATGCGATCTTACTTCCGGGTTCGAAATGGCTGTGCCGAGATGGTGTCACTCTCACTCATGGCGTTCCTTTAGAGCGCATGTGCCGGTGACATCACCAGCTGCTGCTAAAGTAAATATCTCCTAAAGGGTGTAGCTTTACATCCAAATCAGGTGAACTGTGTATGAATTACAACAGTTTGTATATGTGCCTCCCACTTTTTAAGGGACCAGAAGTAATGGGACAGGTTAACAATCATCCATCAAACTTTCACCTTTTAATACTTGGTTGCAAATCCTTTGCAGTCAATTACAGCCTGAAGTCTGGAATGCATAGATATCACCAGATGCTGGGTTTCATCCCTGGTGGTGTTCTTCCAGGTCTCTACTGCAACTGTCTTCAGTTCCTGCTTGTTCTTGGGGCATTTTCCCTTCAGTTTTGTCTTCAGCAAGTGAAATGCATGCTCAAATCGCATTCAGGTCAGGTGATTGACTTGGCCATTGCATAACATTCCACTTCTTTCTCTTAAAAAACTCTTTGGTTGCTTTTGCAGTATGCTTCGGGTCATTGTCCATCTGCACTGTGAAGCGCCGTCCAATGAGTTCTGAAGCATTTTGCTGAATATGAGCAGATAATATTGCCCGAAACACTTCAGAATTCATCCTGCTGCTTTTGTCAGCAGTCACATCATCAGTAAATACAAGAGAACCAGTTCCATTGGCAGCCATACATGCCCACACCATGACACTACTACCACCATGCTTCACTGATGAGGTGGTTTGCTTTGGATCATGAGCAGTTCCTTTTCTTCTCCATACTCTTCTCTTCCCATCAATCTGGTACAAGTTGATCTTGGTCTCATCTGTCCATAGGATGTTGTTCCAAAACTGTGAAGGCTTTTTTAGATGTTGTTTGGCAAACTCTAATCTGGCCTTCCTGTTTTTGAGGCTCATCCAATGGTTTACATCTTGTGGTAAACTCTCTGTATTCACTCTGGTGAAGTCTTCTCTTGATTGTTGACTTTGACAAACATACACCTATCTCTTGGAGAGTGTTCTTGATCTGGCCAACTGTTGTGAAGGGTGTTTTCTTCACCAGGGAAAGAAGTCAAGCATCCACCACAGTTGTTTTCCGTGATCTTCCAGGTCTTTTGGTGTTGCTGAGCTTACCGGTGTGTTCTTTCTTTTTAAGGAAGTTCCAAACAGTTGATTTGGCCACACCTAATGTTTTTGCTATCTCTCTGATCGGTTTGTTTTGTTTTTTCAGCCTAATGATGGCTTGCTTCACTGATAGTGACAGCTCTTTGGATCTCATATTGAGAGTTGACAGCAACAGAAATGAACTCTGGACCTTTTGTCTGCTCCTTGTAAATGGGATAATGAGGGAATAACACACACCTGGCCATGCAACAGCTGAGCAGCCAATTGTCCCATTACTTTTGGTCCCTTAAAAAGTGGGAGGCACATATACAAACTGTTGTAATTCCTACACCGTTCACCTGATTTGGATGTAAATACCCTCAAATTAAAGCTGAAAGTCTGCAGTTAAAGCACATCAAATTCGTTGTGGTGGTGTATAGAGCCAAAAAGATTAGAATTGTGTTGATGTCCCAATATTTATGGACCTGACTGTATAGGTAAAAATAAACATAGTTTTATAGAAGAGCCTAAATAATTTCTTCTCCTATCACCAGTGCCACTTAAAGTGGATGTAAACCCGATTCATTAAATTTGAGCTGGGCACATATATCTGTTTGTTAAAGCACTATGTGACGTAGCTGTCTCCTGCTCCATTCTTCTGTTTTCAGCCTGATAACTCCTGACATGTTCTCTGTCAACTGTGATAAAAGCAGCCTGAGTTTTGTGTTAGGATGCTATAAATAGATTAGCAGAGCCCTGAACTATTCAACGAACAGAGCTGAAAGTCTTTACCTATGAGGAGAGGGGGTGTGTGCCTTTCCTCCAATCAGCTGTCTTGGCTGTATGCCCAGGCTTTACTGCAGTGTTGAACAGGAAGAGAAAATCTCCTAACACCATGTACACTTTCTAAACAGTATATAAAGCAGAAGACAACAGATATACGTGTAAAACTTACGTAGGGGAATTTGTTTTATTCCTGTGTATCATCTGAGGCTGTTCACTTCACTGGGTATATGTGGGTTTACATCCACTTTAACTCAACTACAATCATTATAAATTGTCTCCCAATGTCCCCTGGGAAACTGACACCTCTGGAAGTGTTGATCACTGTGGTCCCCCGCAGCTCTTGCTATTTTCCCCTGCTGATGTCACATCACTGATTTCTTTTGCAGTGACGTGGGGTCAGCAGGAGGAACCAATCAGAGCAATGGACCATGGAAAATTAACAGTTCTGGGAGTGTCAATTTCCATCAGACTATTTCTGCATCCCCTTTTTGTTAAAGCGGAGTTCCACCCTAAAGTAGAACTTCCACTCATCGGATTCCTCCCCCCGTCCGGTGCCTCAATTGGCACCTTTCAGGGGGGAGGGGGTGCAGATACCTGTAATACAGGTATCTGAACCCACTTCCAGGAATAGCTAGCCGCAGCTAGCCGCAAATGCCCCCCCCCCGTTGTGTTGTGGGAAACACAGTTCCCACAACACAACGGGGACCAGTGTAGACGCGCAGCGCGACTCGCGCATGCACAGTAGGGAACCGGGCAGTGAAGCCGCAACACTTCACTTCCTGATTCCCTGACTGAGGATGGCGGTGGGGCAGCCAAGAGACGAGCGATCGATCGGCTTCGGCTGCCGACATCGCTGGACCCTGGGACAGGTAAGTGTCCATTTATTAAAAGTCAGAAGCTGCAGTATTTGTAGCTGCTGGCTTTTAATATTTTTTGTTTAAGGTGGAGCTCCTCTTTAAATTAAAAGAGCGTATTTGAATTTCCAAATGACTTCCTCTTCAAAAACATACTGATGATCCTTTATCATTGTCAGCTACTACAATTATGTAACATGTATACATACAGTTCAGCATGAATGAGTTGCACTTCCCTGCCTGACCCCAAGCATTTAATAAATTATCACAAATACTGTAAACTGGTGCATGCATAGATGAAACTAAAGAATCATAAATGGCTCTTCAAATCCAACTGATATTGCAAGTGTGTATTTAGTAAAATGCTTATTCACAGCATTCATTAACATTCTTCAGGTTAAAATAGAAAGGTAACTATATTTATAGCAGTTTGTGCATGCATCTCCTTTCTCTAACATTTCATTTCATTTGCACATGTATACTCTCATCCTCAAGTGCAAACAGTCCTAAAAGCTTTGGAGAGTTCTCTAGTGCTGATAAGAAAGACTCTACCGAAAGCATTTAGTAAAGAGGTGCATTTAAATGATTCAAGATGTTTTCATTGCTTAAAATTCCCCACTTACAACTGTCCCTCTTTTTCCTCAGACAATGAATACAAAGACTTCATAGAGTGCTGGGTTTCATAAAGTGTGATCAGGAGGCAATTTTTACCAAATTAAAGTCCCTCTCTTGATTCAGAATGTGCCATCATTGTCAAGAACATAAAACGCTAAAGAATTTAAGTCAATTTATCCCATCTAAATAGCAAAATTACAAACTGAAAATGTAGGTGTAATAGAACACGAACTGTCTTTAAAAAGCTTTAATAAAGAGCAGCCGTAAAGGAACATTTGTTACTTGTATTCAAGAGGAAGGTTTGAAAATGCTACTTAACACATAAAAAGTAAAGATATGGCAAGGCACGTAAATGTTCACAAAACAAAAATAAATTGTGATACAACTTTATACCTAGGAATATCATCCTAGAAACATAGAAAAGTGATGGCAGAAAAAAAGACCATCGGGTCTGCCTTTTTTTGCTTAATTTATACATGTGTTTTTTTGTTTTTTTTTTACTTTCTGTCCTGGAGGTCTGTATACTACATGAATTCCAGGGGAAATTGCCTCTCTGGTTGGAGTTCAAACCCAGAGGGTTTCAAGTATTTAATTTGCCTTTTGAATTACTGTTAGCCTTATGCTGTTTTTGGCATATATGGCAACTCCTCCTTCCCTCTTCCCCACTTTATCTTTCTTAAAGAGTGTGTACCCTGGTATAGTTATTTCTCAGTCAATTGAATCCTTGAACCATGTCTCTGTAATTCAAACAAGATTTAAGACCTTAGTGCACATGACTTGACAAACACTGCTATCTACTGCTTTATTTTTAGCACCAGCAGCTTTAACTGAAGAAACTACCCTATCAGACCAGTCCTTAGCAACACAAACCCTCACATTTGTTTTAACCTGCTGGGGGGGCAGAAATGCTCCTCAATAATTACATTTCTGCCCCAGTTTAAATGCATGACCAAAAAAACTCCTATATTCCTTACTAAGATGCTCACTAGCAGACTACATACCATCTCTTTTGTATATCCTGGCTCAGAGACACTAGAACTACACCATTTTCTTGCCTATTTTACCCCCTCGTTCAAAATGGATTTATGTTCCCTATTAACCACTTAAGGACCGGCGCACGACTATGTACGTCGGCACAATGGCACGGCTGGGCAAATGGGCGTATATATGTCCATTTGAATTTCCCCCCGTGTCATTGCGTGCGCCGGCCGGGAGCTCCGTGAGTCGGGTCGCGGGTCCCGCGGACTCGATCGCAGCAGGAACGGGAGAGCAGGATGTAAACAGCATCTCCCCGTTCTGGCTAGTGACAGTGTCACTCGATCTCTGCTCCCTGTCATCGGGAGCAGAGATCAGTGTACTGACAGACACAGCCCAACCCCCCTACAGTTAGAAAACACTCCCTAGTACTGACTTAACCCCTCCCTGCCCCCTAGTGGTTAACCCCTTCACTGCCAGTGTCATTTACACAGGAATCAATGCATTTTTATAGCACTGATTGCTGTATAAATGACAATGGTCCCAAAAATGTGTCAAAAATGTCCGACATGTCCGCCATAACGTCGCAGTCACAATAAAAATCGCTGATCGCCGCCAAAACTAGTAAAAAAAAATTATTAATAATAATGCCATAAAACTATCCCCTATTTTGTATATATATTCCTTACTACTATTCCTTGCTATATTCCTTACTAAGATGCTCACCTGCAGACTACATACCATCTCTTTTGATATCCTGGCTCAGAGACACTAGAACTACACCATCTTCCTGCCTATTTTACCCCCTTGTTCAAAATGCATTTATGTTCCCTATTAACAATGTTTAGATGTCATACTGAAGATCCATCACGCTCAGTCTCAAAGTCCAGTGAGGTGACTAGAAACCATTTCTTGATATCTCATGGCTACTGGATGATTATACATAAACTAATCAGCCATTAGTGTTTGTACAACATGAAATATGCTAAACATATTCAAGTACTTTAAGGAAAACTGCCCAAAGATTCTGTGGGTGGTGCCTGGGGTAGGGGCATCATAATAAATTCCAAAAGGCTTAATACAAAAGGTTTATTTACCTGCATTCTGCAGATTTATTTATTTAAATAATTGTTATATGCACCATGATAACCTTATTCTTGTATCTTCTAGACCAGGGGTGTCAAGCCACGGCCCGCATTAGCATTATGGTTGCCCTCAAAAGGCTGGTTGTATCTGTAAGTTCAGATTATTGAATATGAAGACCTTCTCCTAATGATTCTCTGCGCCGCACAGAGAATCATCAGGAGAAGGTCTTCCTATTCAATCAGAAGAAAACAATGGCTACCAACATATCACGATATGATCCTTTGTATTTTTAACCACTTGCCGACCTCCTAACGATGATATACTTCGGCAGAATGGCACGGGCAGGCAGAATCACGTACCTGTACCATTCTCTTCCTTGCCTAGATGCTGATATGCTGTGTAAAAAAAATTTAAATCGCCTAATTACCTTTTTTTTTCTAATCTTCTTAGCACTTCCTGGTTTTCCTCCTATGGGAGTAGGAGTGTTTCTAGCCTCTCCCAGACCTCCCACAGTCCCCTGGGAGCTAGTCTCAGGCTTCCCAGCATGCATTGTGCAACAGCCTCATCACAACATCTCGGTGAATGCTGGGAGCACAGCATTCACCGCATCCAGGAAATACATGCTTGTGGGCTTCAAATGCCCACAATGAAGATGGAAACCGCCTTCAGTGAATTTTATAAGTTATTCTTTACAACGAAATCGGACAAAGGCGGACTTATTACACAGAACATGTGAGTAGATAATCATGAGAAGAAAAGTTTGTGAATGAACTCCAAAAAAAAAAAAACGATAGATAGGTGGACCCCCGCTTTAAATGTTTGCCCTGACAGAGGCACGAATTGGTCATGCCGCGACTGCAACTGACAGCGAACCAAGCTCTGGTGCAGGTGCTGGATAAGGCCGAAACATCTTATTTATTCATTTATTTTTGTATTTTTATATATTTTTATTTTTTTTCATTATTATTATTTATTTCATTTATTTTTTGACAAACGACGAGTCGAACTGTGGAGCACACAATGAAATGAGGCCAAGACAACTGTGGCGCGCCGGGATGAATCGATGCATCTCGGATGCTACTGGATTTGAATCGGGGTGCGGTACGTGACAGTGAAATGAGTGAAATTCAGAAATGAATGAATGATTTGTCATGGTAGAGGCACGTGCCATGACAGAGGCACGAATCGGTCATGTCGTGACTGCAACTGACAATGAACCGGACTCTGGAGCATGTACTGAAATCTGTCCGAAAATACCTGGGGCACGCCGGAACAAATCGGTGCATCACGGATGCGACTGGATTCGAATCGGAACGTGATACGTGACAATGAAATGATTTCCCATGACAGAGGCACGAATCGGTGAGCCACAAACTGCGACTGACAACGACCAGACTCTGGAGCATGTGCTGAAATGAGGCCAAATAACAACTGGGGCACACGGGGACGAATCGGTGCATCCCCGATGTGACTAGATTCGAATCGGAGCGCGGTACATGACGGTGAAATGAGTGAAATGAGTGAGATGATTGAAATGATAAGCCATGACAGAGGCACGAACCTGTGTGCCGTAATTGTGACTGATAACTAACCGGACTGTGGAGCATGATATGAAACATGAGACAAGAACAAGTGAGACACCAATGGACAACAGGTGCAAAGCGGACGCAACTGGATTTGAATCAGAGTGAGGTACGTAAAATGAATGAAAAAATGATAGAGGCACAAATCGGTGGCTGAGTGCTACGGCTACGTCCAGGGTTTCTTAACGAATGACTCATAAGTTCCGTATCGGGGTTTGAGCGACACCCAGTATCTAGCAAATGGTGATACATAAAAATGATGAAATGTCAACGAAACCCTACCTGCGTCAGCCGAGCCATACACGTTTGTACAAAAAACTACAAACGGGAATGGAAGCCTCTCAGAAACTACAAACGGGAACCGAAAGCCGCTGAAATTTCAAACGCGTAACTCACAAATGCCAACGAGTTGGAATAGTCGGCCTAGTGACGTAACGTACCGCGCACAGGAAACCGACAAAGACCACAGGTGAGTGGGCTGGTTAAATACCCCCGGGCTCCTCCCATAAATTTAGGCAACCATACTGGCCTTCCTACACACACACATATATATATATATATATATATATATATATATATATATATATATATATATATATTTATGGTTGGAGCCCTATGTCCGATATGTACATAGATAATACTTATAGTAAAGATAAGACTTACCATCGGAAATGGACCTGAAAGTGTGGACTTACCATATGAAATGGACCTGAAAGTGTGCCTTGGTCTAATGGCCGGTATGCCAAAATAAGGGGGCATACCCTGGTTTAAGAAATGATTATTCTGTAAGAGAAATGAATGAAATGAGTAGTTTGAGAAATGCTGTGAAATGGGGATGGGAGGGTGGGTATCGCGCACAGGAAACCGACAAGCACCACGGGTGAGCGGGCTGCTTAAGTACCCCCCCGGGCTCCTCCCATAAATTCAGGCCACCATACTGGCCTTCCTACTTATGGTTGGAGCCCTATGTCCGATATGTACATAGATAATACTTATAGTAAAGGTAAGACTTACCATCGGAAATGGACCTGAAAGTGTGGACTTACCATATGAAATGGACCTGAAAGTGTGCCTTGGTCTAATGGCCGGTATGCCAAAATAAGGGGGCAAAAACATTCAGGTAGGGTTATAATTTTATTGTTTTTCAGTTATTTATTGAGCCAATTTGGAGAATGCTTGTGCCATCTCTATTTGTGGATTGGGGATATACCGGGCGAAGCAGGCTGATTTCCACCTGCCTAGTCTTTTGATGATGTGATCTGGCACCCCGTGGCGGGACGCCGCGGAGGCTGCTCCGATGCGAAAAGAGTGTCCGGAATACTGACTAGGGTTAAGGTGAAGGTTGCGGAGAAGTATCCTTATGTGTTCCACAAACTGAGAGGCGTTTAAGGGTTTGACTGGGAATGGTAGAAGGGGACTGCTGTCTGGTTGCTCAGGCAGGAGAGACAGGAGTCGGTTGAGTACAGCGACTGGACACCAGCTGTTGTTGGTTTTGTAGAGATGAATGTTCACTCCCGAGCCCGTTTGCTGGGTTTTAGAGACCTCGAGGTGCAGGATAAAGTGGTCTTGGTATCGAAGCAAGTGTCGTCTGCATAGTACGTGGTCTGTGGGTTTGTTAGAGGTGAATTCGCCAGGCCGCAAGAACCCACAGTAAGCTAAATATATGGCTGCTTGTAAGACCGTGCTGGGGAGCAGACCGAATGGCTAAGTAGCCAGAATAGTTGACATGTCCCTAAAGATGGGCCCCGTAATGGGCAAGCGCTTAGTGCTGATGACTGGTTGTTGTTTCTGAATTCCCCTTAGAATGGCTCGTATAGCGTGAGATGAGAACAGTGATGGTTTCGTAGGGTCTTCAAGCGCCATGAAATGTTGAACGCCGGCTAGGTATAGCCGGATGGTGTTGTAGGATAAGGCCAGCTGCGTGTGACAGTGTGCAGTGAAGGCCAGTACCTGTTTGATATCTGTTGGTTCTTTGCGGCAGGACGCGAGGAATTTATTAAAAGCCTTCCAAGCTGTTTGGTATGCTTTGAGTGTGTTGCGGGAGAGGGAATTATTTATGAGTTGCGTAGCTCCGTGTAGATGTTGAACTAGTCCAGGGTCAGTTGTGACCAGACGGGGATAGGGGCCGACATTGGATCGGCATCGGGAACCTGTTTGAAAAAGGAGGGATAATTGAAACGTGATAGTGCGTCAGCTGCTGAGTTGTATCTGCCGGGAATAAATTCACAGTGTATATTGAACTGATGCTGTAAAGACAGTTGTACCAACCTGCGCAGGAAGGACATGACTGCTAGGGACTTGGACCTGCCTCTGTTGATGATGTCTGCCGTGGCCTGGTTGTTGGTGGTGAAGACTACGGTTTGTCCTGTCCAGTGGTGGCCCCAGAGTTGTGCGGCTGCCACTATGGGATAAAGCTCAAAGAGGGCAGATGTTTGGGAAAAGCCGGGTATCAACAGTATCTGTTGAGGCCAGGGTCCTGAAAACCAATGATGGCCAAAAATTGCCGCGAAACCTGTGGAGGCTGCAGCGTCAGTCACCACCTGGGGTGAATGGACCGAAACCATAGGTATAAATAGAGATATGCCATTCCAGGCGGACAAGAATTCCTCCCACATTGATAGGTCCGCTATAGCTGCGGAGTCTAATTTCAAAATCTGATCAGGGTCTTGAGTTTCTGACAGAAATCTAAGCAGGCGTGATACAAATGTGCGGCCTTGTGGGATAATTCGCATAGCGAAGTTGAGCATACCCAGGAGAGACTGCAACTGTTTTTTGGTACAGCCCTTGGTGTGTGTAAACTCGTGAAGGACTGCCCTAATGCGTGTTAATTTGTCGGGGGGGAGACTGGCCTGCATTGCGCAGGTATCCAAGCTGACCCCGAGAAAGGTGATGATGTTAGCTGGACCATCGACTTTGTGCTCGGCGATAGGAACATTGAGGTTTCCAAAAATTACTCTAAGTTTGTCGAGATCTCCTGGGGGCTTGCTGGGCGGTTCTATCAGTAGGAAGTCATCTAGGTAATGGATGACTTCATGGCATTGACCCTTGTGTAATAGTATCCAAACGAGGGACTGTGCGAACGTGTCGAAGAGCCACGGGCTACTCTTCGAACCGAAGGTGAGTTTCGTAGCAAAATAATACGCTTCCTTCCATTTGATGCCATGCCAGCACCAAAGGGATGGGTGGATGGGCAGGAGCTTGAAAGCATCCGAGATGTCGGCTTTGGAGAGCCAGGCACCTGTGCCTGCTTTGATGATCGCTTGTATTGCCATGTCAACGGAGGAATATTTTAGGGAAAACTCTTCGGAGGGGATCAGGGAATTGAGACTGGGTATGTGCGAAGAATGAGGCGCAGACAAGTCGTACACCAGACGCAATTTATTAGAGAATTTGCCCTTGACAAGCCCAATAGGGCTGACTCTCCATGTGCTGAAAGGGGGGCAAGTGAAAGGGCCTATTACGTAGTCTCGATCTACCTCTGCCTGTAAGAGCTGATCTATGGCTTGTTCGTCGATGGCTGCCGAACGAAGATTGGTGCATTCGTGAGTACTGTGGGGCAGTGAAATGAGGCCGGTGTGAAAGCCTACTGTGAAGCCTTGGATAAGGTAGGTGGCCAGGGAAGGGGTGGGGTGTGAAGTGAGATACAGTCCTAACCATAAGATGTTGATTCGGCTTAGTCATGCCCTCTTGTGTTGCTTGACTTCACACAAATTCCTAGGGTGTGCTCTTTGGCATAAAGTGCAGATGTGAAGTAGACGGCATTGGCTGAAGTTGCAGGACCCATAGTTGAAGTTGTTACAGATGGCTGCCCCTCCCACGGTTCGGACTGGGCGTCCGAGTTTGTCCACCTGAGGCGTTGGTTCAGGGATCGACTGGCCCTGTACTGTACCTGAGGTAGAGGGGAACTCGAAGGGCCGTCTGATCGCCGTATTGGCGCACCAGGTGGCAGTGTGGGTGGAAGACTGGCAAATTGCACACAGAGGTGAGCGTAAGCCGGCAAAGTGGCGGCAGAAGAGCTCTGTGTCCATGAGACTCCAATCTGTCGTGATCTGGAATTGTATGAATCTGGCGGCGGCCTTGGCTGAGAAGGAACGATGATAATCGTAGAAGGCGAAACCTCCATACTTGTGGCCCAAGTCTACCACAGTATGGAGATATAAGTCCAGCTCTTCCCGCCTGCTAGGGGTGGCTGAGCACAGGACATCTCTGAGCATGCCGAAGGCCAGGGTAAATTCGGGGACTGATAGCTTGCGGTTCAGCCTGGGGTCTTTCGCTTTAAGGACCACCGATATATCGCCCCAGGAGTAGGCCTTATTTTCTGCCAAATCATGTACGGAGATAAGGAGAGAGGCCAGGTTGACGTCCTTGCCGTCCAAAATGTCCTTCCTGATACTGGTTGGGACCAGGTGGGAGGGGTAGACAATGGCGCTTGAGCCTGAGGTACCTGTAGGAAGAGGTGTCAAGGTCTGAGTTGCAGTTGGGTCGGGGACAGCCGTGGCCGGTCGGGCCTCCAGAAGTGCAACCCTGGCTTGGACGTCTGCAACTGAGGTGGATAGAGATGACACCATCGTGTGTAATTGCGAGATGGCCGATGATATGGACTGGAGGGATGCCTGTTGGGTACTGGGTCCTGCTGCTGGTGGGGGAAAGAGGAGTTTGAAGAGCTCGCCTTTCCTCGCTGTGGCGGGGAAGGGGACACCTCTGCGTCTGAGCTCTGCCGTCAGTTTGGGGATAGTCCATCCCCTGAGGGATTGCACGCTGCCGCTTTCTGAGACCGGAGTAGGTGACAGAGGGGCCGTGAAGTCTTCACTGCCGGCCTGGGACATGGTTGCTCTGGTGAGGATCTCTCGAGCTTTATTTCCTGGTTGACTGTAACCTATTGGGGGTGAGATGAATTTCAAGTTTTTTCTTTGATCCGCTGAGTCATACTTACCCGACTTTCCTCCCTTTCCCCCTTTTTTTTTTTTTTTTTTTTTTTACCTGGGGGGATATCGTCCAACCTGGTGCAGGGTGGACCTACTGAACTTTGACTGACCTGAGAAAAATGAAAAGGTGACAATTCGTGAAGGGATTGCTAAGTAACTTGAAGCAATGATTTGTATGGTGCTTGCAATCTTGTGACAATGAAATGATTCGAAATGTTTGCCTTGATTGTGAAATGAATGAACTGCATGACAGAGGTGCGGCCTGGTCGTGTCATGATTTGTTCGACCGTGAACCGGGCTCTGGAGCATGTATCGAAATGGGGCAACTGAAAATATTGGTGCTCCTAGGACGAATCGGTGCTTGTTTGATGCATCTGGATTCGAATAGGTATGCAGTATTAAATGAAATGAGAGAAATGATTGTTTTGACCGCGGCTCGAATTGGTTGTGCCGTGTTAGCGACTGGCAACTAACCGAGCTCTGGTATAGGTATGAAATGCGATCGGAACCAGTGCTGCATGCCGTGACGAATCGGTGCACCTCAGATGCGACTGGTTTCGAAACGGTGATGCGTTGTGGGAGTGAAATGGTATAAATTGCATGACAGAGATGTGGATCAATCCCCCGATGTCTGCGATTAGCTATGATCCGGACTCTGGAGCATGTATCAGAAATGTGGCCAATCCTGGGCACGCCGAGACGAATCGGTGCATTTTCATGCGACTGATTTCATGTCGGAACGTGATACGTGGAAATGAAATGATAACCATGACAGAGGTACAAATGACTGATAACGTAACTCTGGAGCATGTATAGAAATGAGGCCAATCCTGGGGCACGCCGAGATGAATCGGTGCATTTTTTGTGCGACTGAATTCCTGTCGGAACGTGATACATGGAAATGAAATGATAACTATGACAGAGGTACGAATGACTGATAAAACGTAACTCTGGAGCATGTATAGAAATGAGGCCAATCCTGGGGCACGCCGAGACGAATCGGTGCATTTTTCATGCGACTGAATTCATGTCGGGACGTGATACATGAAAATGAAATGATAACCATGACAGAGGTACAAAATGGCTGAGAAAACGTAACTCTGGAGCATGTATAGAAATGAGGCCAATCCTGGGGCACGCCGAGACGAATCGGTGCATTTTTCATGCGACTGAATTCATGTCGGGACGTGATACATGGAAATGAAATGATAACCATGACAGAGGTACGATTGACTGACAATAACGTAACTCTGGAGCATGTATAGAAATGAGGCCGTAATAACTGGGGCACACCGGAACGAATCGGCGCATCTTTGGTGCGACTGGATTCGAATCGGAGCGCGGTAGGTGACTGAAATGAGAAATGATTTGAAAATGTCAGAAACGAGTTTAGAAATGTTTTCAGAAATGAGAAATGATTTGAAATGTCCGAAATGAGTTTAGAAATGTTTTCAGAAATGAGAAATGATTTGAAATGTCCGAAATGAGTTTAGAAATGTCTCAGAAATGAGAAATGATTGGTATCGAACTAACTTGATTTGATAATTTACAAAATTGCGACTGGCTATGGCTGTCTACTGATACCGACATGCTAGAAATGAAGCGACGTCAGCGTCGCTGTGCTATCGAATTGTAACGTATCGAAAGTACGAGCGATATACATTGCAGTTTGTGAGATGCGGGTGAAACGAAATTTGAACTCACGGTTTAGTGACATGATATGAAAAACGAAAAGTCCGACGGGACCTTACCTGCGACAGCCAAGCCAGACGCGTGGTACAAACTATAAACGAAAACGCGGACTTCGAAAGTTTTGAGTACGGAGTATCGAATACGGGGACTTGCGAGGCAAGAACTTGCGGACGCTGGTATATCGAATAGTCGGCTTAGTGACGTATATCGCGCACAGGAAACCGACAAGCACCACAGGTGAGCGGGCTGCTTAAGTACCCCCCCGGGCTCCTCCCATAAATTCAGGCCACCATACTGGCCTTCCTACATATATATATATATATATATATATATATATATATATTAGACATACTCACAGAAAAGTCATTGTAATGGCTCCCTGTATATCATTAATTCGGTTGATGTAATGCAACAGAACACAAATAAAACTCTTAATACAAAATGAAAACAGTATCATTAGCAGTAATCAGCATGGATTCATGAAGAGTCGTTCTTGCCAAACCAATCTATTAACATTCTATGAGGAGATGAGCTGCCATCTAGATAAAGGAAGGACTGTAGACGTGGTGTATCTGGATTATGCAAAAGCATTTGACACAGTTCCCCATAAACGTTTAGTAGATGATAGGCTCTGCAATGGCATGCAATGCCAAGCTGCTGCTAACGAAGCAAACAGAATATTGGCATGCAATTAAAAGGGGATTAACTGAAGAGATAAAGTGATAATTCTCACGCTCTACAAGACTCTGGTCCGGCCTCACCTGGAGTATGCTGTCCAGTTCTGGGCACCAGTTCTCAGGAAGGATGTAGTGGAAATGGAACGAGTACAGAGAAGGGCAACCAAGCTAATAAAGGGACTGGAGGAAGTTAGTTATGAAGAAAGGCTATGAGCACTGTACTTATTCTCTCTGGAGAAGAGATGCTTAAGAGGGGATATGAATTCAATGTATAAATACCATACTGGGGACCCCACAATAGGGATAAAGCTTTTCAGTGGAATGGAGTTTAATAAGACACGTGGTCACTCATTAAGATTAGAAGAAAAGAGAAAACCATTTAGACAAAACCCCAATCAAGATACACCAAGATCCGATTCTGATCTTTCTGTTTCCTCCTTTGTTTCTTCTCAGAGATCGCATAGTACAGCACACAAAGGAACAACCGGATGGGGACGCACACGGAAACGTGGTAATGGTGGTGGGTATGACACACAGTGTGGAATGTATAAAAAACGCATTGTTTCACCTCAGGCACCCCCTCCAGGTTTAAAACATGGGGAGAACAAGGGGACACCAGCAGTTACACGTGGTGAATCGGTGATGGGTGCAGCCTTAATGTCAATGTTTGGGGATGAAAGCAACGCTAACCCAAGTACATACAAAGAACAATGAGCAACCCCTAAAGCTAATCAAACCAAGATAAATACTAATCAAAACTCCCATGGTACAGAGACGAATGGGGAGGATAGACCCATTTGTGGTCAAACAGACACAGAACCATCAGGACTAGATGTAGTCAACTTATCCTCCTACCCGTTGTCTGAAATCGAAACTGAGGTACTTAAGTTGGGCCTGAGTTTTTGCCCCCTCCAAAAAATTAATAAGTTTGAACTGGTCAAAGATCTGCATTTATTTGCAAGAAACTTAACTTATAAATATATTTTCAATAATCATTGGGGGCAAACAGGAACAGGGGAGAAGGATATGTATAATGCCCCGTACACACGGTCGGATTTTCCGATGGAAAATGTCCGATCGGAGCGCGTTGTCGGACATTCCGACCGTGTGTGGGCTCCATCGGACATTTTCCATCGGATTTTCCGACACACAAAGTTTGAGAGCAGGCTATAAAATTTTTCGACAACAAAATCCGATCACGTCAATTCCGACCGTGTGTGGCCAGTTCCGACGCACAAAGTGCCACGCATGCTCAGAAGAAATTCAGAGACGGAACAGCTCGGTCTGGTAAAATTAGTGTTCGCAATGGATACAGCACTTTCGTCAAGCTGCAATGTAAAAAATGGTTTAATACAGCGCACTCTCTTCTTCTTTATAATGTGAGAAGAATGAAGTAGTTTTGCTGCTCATATTCACACAGACTTCTCACAAACTTCTTTCTTTATTATTTATCGCGATTCCCGCAATATATTTTGATTTGTCACATCTGACAAAATTTCTTTTTTGCTGTTTTATTATTTTATTTTTTTTAAAGGCTGTTTCTTTTTGGGTTTTTGGCTGATCTTTGTTTTATTTTAGTTTTAGTTTTACTCCATAATATTTTTGTGTGTTTTGTGTGTCAAGTTACCACAACACCATTGATATCTTATATTATTTAATCTCAAGAAGGTTGCTTGGTGTTGGTGTCCCTTGTTAATTTCACAATGTATTTTTGAAATGTACCTGAATCCTCACAAACAAACTGTCCTTTTTTAAGGAAAACACACATAGGCAAGTATAATTGAAACAAAAAATCCTTTATTAAGGGCTCAGAACCAAACAAAGAGGGAGGCAACGCAGGAGAAACATCAGACATTGGCGAAGCCTTGGACCCCCAGGGCAGACATCAATTATTTAACATCAAAATTGGTGGCCTGAGGAGTCCATATCTAAGGGAGTGCAGTCTTGTCCAGAAGTCCCAGAGATCATGAAAGCAGCAGATGACATCTGTGTCCCCAGGCTATGGTACTACAAAAGGCTGCATCTTTTGCCAGACCAGACTGAACCCAGGCCATCACTCTCTGGTCTTCTTTCCACGCTTCCTTCCACGCTGTGGCTCAGGTGTTGAAGATGTGGCAGGAGGAGGAGTAGGACCCGGAGGAGGAGGAGTAGTAGGACCTGGAGGAGGAGGAGGAGGAGGAGGAGTAGTAGGACCTGGAGGAGGAGGAGTAGTAGGACCTGGAGGAGGAGGAGGACTATGTGTGAGGTTACAAACATGGGTAGCACATTTACAAAGAGATTACGGAAAAAGAGGAGAATTCAATAGCACCACATCCCAGAATTTCACTTTAAATGTAAGAGAGGGACATTGAGGCCAAAATATGGTCCTCAGGGACTTTTAACGGTGCTTGAGTCAGGTAATGTATCCAACATATCATAAAATCATATTTTATTAGACAATCTTATACAGGGAAACAGACATAATCAAGGACAATATACAATATAAAAAGGAAAGGGGGGTAGAAAAGAAGGGGGGAACCCTTTGATTTACAAATTTAATACCACTTTCTCAACATGTTTCGCTTGCATAAGCTTCTTCAGGAGATATATTTGTGATATTAAGGTCAACTATAAGAAATAGAGAGAATATCCATAAATCATACATATACATATCTGCTTATACCTCATACAATCATAATATTAGAATATAAACAATATACAAGAATATACAAAATAAATCTAATAATTGGGTCTACATCTATGAAAAAACAATGTATATATATGAAAAAAAAAAAAAATATATATATTTTTTGCACTATCATCATTGGGCTCAAAGGAGCTTACCTGTGTGGAAGTTTACATATCACATGGACATTGTGTAATGGCAAAATGCTTCCTCCTTGGTTCTCACCTCACTAGGGAGGCATGCAGAGAGAGATAAAAATCTTTGAAAATAAGCTCTTATTTGGAAGAGAGAAAAAGGAGAAAATGAAAGAATGTAAGTCTAAGTGCTTTAAATAATTAGCGATGATACTTCTATGTAAATGTTGATATTAAATAAATTTCGATTAAGGAGTACCTCAATAGAATCAATTCAGAGTAAAAATAGAATTACATCCAAAAGATGGTAGATTGCAAAATTGCTAACCGAAGTACAAAAAAGGTTCTGAAAACGCAGTAGAATAGCAGACGCAGAGGGGGCGATATACATCCATCCACAGCTGTAGATTGAGCTGGACCTGGAGGTATTGCTGCAAATCAACCGCAAAGGAACCTAAAAGATGTATATTTAAAAAGATATTGGAAGGATGTCTCTAAGTAACATCGATATTTAAAAAAGCCCATTGAATGTAAAAAGCAAAAAAGAGAGAAACACCTAGACTTACTGATTCGTTGTTGATCTAGAGTAGCCCGTCCGGGAAATATCTCTGCCCCATGTGTCAAACAGGAACTGACAGAGATTGGCGGGGAATAAAGCCCCGCTTTTAAAACCCTCCAGCGTGACGACGTCTGACTCGTCGTCACGCTGCGGACACAAAAAAAGACGCTCGCGCATGCGCATACCTCCGCCGCCCGTGCACAGAATCATACAAGTGACGTCAGGTACTGGCAAATAGGTACGCGGCCATCTTTAAAAATCCTACATTCTAAGTCTAGTGGTACGGAGGCTCACAAGGCTCAATATATATAAGTGACGTCAAGTACTGGCAAGTACTGGCAAATAGGTACGCGGCCATCTTTAAAGATCCTACATTCTAAGTCTAGTGGTACGGAGGCTCACAAGGCTCAACGGAGGAGAGAGCAGCAGTAAAGTTGTATTAAATGCAATTAGATTAGAAATCGCTACACTCACATGGCCACTACTTAACCAAATATTTGGGCATTATGCAGAGATGGTCTAAATTTTGAGAGGTCCTCAAATATATTGTTACTAATTAAATGAATCAATCAATGAAATGCACAGATCAATCTGAGGTATAAAGAAAAACGCCGCGCGAGACGCCTAAAAAGGGGGGCAACCGAACAATCAAGACATTGATTAGGAAATGAATGATCAGGTGCCCTGGGTGCCCGTACATGCCAAATAGTGTGGAGGGAGAAAATCAAGGAAGAAGCATGAGCTCCTGCCATATTGTAAATCAATAATATCAATATTGATGATTGGGTTAAATAAACCCTTAAGTATATATGTGATATAGTATATAATGCAAAAAAAAAAAAAAAAAAAAAAAAAAAAAAAAAACTATATTTAGGTATAAAATACAATAAAAATAAATGTAAGAAAAAGGAAATTATAAAAAAGGTTTGTAACTCAAGGTATCATTTAGGCCTGGATGTTTTAGAGCATTAAGAGTGACAATCCATTTGGTTTCACGCTGTAGCAGAATTTTGTCATAATTGCCCCCTCTTTCATTTGGGGGAACGTGTTCCAAAGCATAAAAGTGCATAAGATGGTCGTTAAATTGATGATGGAGACCCATATGTCGACTTATAGGGGTCTCCATCCTCTTCTTACACACTAGGGAAACATGGTCTCTAATCCTATGGAAGAAGGGGCGTTTGGTTTTGCCTACATAGTATGCGTTGCATTCGCACATCATTATGTAGACAACGCCTATGGACTGACATGTAACCAAGAATTTAGGATTAAATAACTGACCATTGGGAAGGGTAATGTTGCGGGATGAAAAAATGTATCTGCAAAAGTCACATTTGTGGCAGGGTCTAGTGCCTTTGTTTTTAATCTGCGTTGTAGATGGTGGAACATAGTGACTGTGAACCAAATGATCTTTGATTGATCGGGATCTGCGAAAGGTGATCTCAGGGTACTCCCTAAGGTGTTTGGATACCCTAGGATCACCCATCAGCAAATACCAGTGTTTTTGCAGCAACTCACGCATTTGTCGATGCTGACCAGAGAAGGTAGTGATCATTCTGAGGCCAGATGTTGATTTAGGTTTGGTAGGTCTATAAATTAGTTGGTGGCGTTGGTTTCTTTTTGCTCTAAGGTAGGCTCTTTTTAAGCATTTGTTGCTATATCCCCTTGCTTTTAGGCGTTCCCTCAATGCTTTGGCCTCACACTCAAAATGAGTGTTTTCGCTACAATTTCTCCTTAGTCTGAGATACTGTCCGTAAGGGACATTATCAATAAGTGGTTGGGGATGGGAGCTGGCCGCATGCAGGAGTGAGTTTCCTGCAGACGCCTTGCGAAAGAGAGTAGTTCCAATTGATCTGTCTGGATTAATGAAAAGGGTAACATCCAAGAATGTTAAGGTCGTTTGGCTTGCTTCCATGGTGAAGGTTAGATTATAGGGATTAGTTTTTAGGCTCTCAAAAAAGGATGAAAGGTCCTCTCTACTTCCTGTCCAGATTAGGAAAACATCATCAATATATCGTTTCCATATTGATATGTTGTTCGTCAGATATTCCAAATCTTCCCTAAAAAATAGGTTCTGCTCCCACTCCCCCAGGTACAGGTTCGCATAGGTGGGGGCACATCTGGTCCCCATAGCGACACCCTGCACCTGGAGGTAGTGGGAGCGAGCAAACAGAAAAATATTATTCATAAGAATAAACCTCAAAAGATCCAAAATAAAACAACCGTATGTCTTGGGTACATCTCCATCACGAGAGATGAAGCCCTCTACAACTGCCACCCCCAAATCATGGGGGATGGAGTTGTAGAGGGCCTCCACGTCCAGGGCGACAAGCCAGGCTCCCTCCGGAATGGTCAGCCCATCCAAAACCCTCAATAATTCACTGGTGTCTTGTAGATAAGATGTCAATCCCTCCACATGTGGTCTAAGGAATTCATCTATTAATTGACTGGCATTTTCCGTAAGGGATCCGTTTCCGGACACAATCGGTCTGCCAGGTGGGTTGTTTATGTCCTTATGAACTTTGGGGAGGGCATATAGTGTGGGGATCCGGGGGCAAGGTACATTCAGGAACTCCCATGTAGATTTAGTGATTAGGGCCTTATTGTATGCGGTGCCGATCAGCTTTTTGTAACTATGAATCATGTTGGTGACATGTGTCTCTGAGACTTTCCTATACCAGTCTCGATTTTGTAAGAGACGCCAAATCATTGATTCATATTGTTCAGTTGTCATCACTACTAAATTGCCTCCTTTATCTGATGGTTTTACCACCAGGCGAGAGTCCAACTGCAGTGATTTTAAAGCCTGTTTTTGTTTGTTGGTAAGATTGGATCGTTTTGTGCCCTTCCATTTAGTCTTACCGATATCCTCGGTGACTTGATGGACGAAAGCCCATACATTGGCATTACTTTGTGGTGTGGGGAAGGTTCTAGATTTGGGTTTGTATTCCTTAGGGATATAAGGGACAACCGGATATGAGGTACTAGACCCATAATCAGGAGACCCCTCCTGTTCAAGAGTCTGGGCCTCCATCAGATCAATTTCATCTATATGACCCTCATTCCAAAGCTCCATAAGCTCTTCCATTGCTCTAATTTCATTCAATGTGATGTTTTCCACTGCGGATTGAGGAGGTGTTATATTGGATTGTACGGGTTTGTCAAAAATAATACGAAGCATAAGCTTGCGAGCAAACAAATTAAGATCTTTGATAAGTTCAAAATGGTCAACTCTCTGTGTCGGACAGAAGGTCAGCCCTAATTCCAAGACAGAGAGCTGATCATCACTCAAAGGAATAGAAGATAGATTTATTATCTCAAAGTTTTGGCCTGCTTTGGGGGACCCTCCATGGTGGTCAGCTTTTTGGATTCGTGTACCGGTTGTGTGAAGATTGGAGCCGTGCGAAAATCCGTCTGATTGGAATCGTGCGTGTGATTGGTGGGGGGTGCTAGAGTGGGGGATAGTGAAGTGCTCAGTTGAGTATTAACTGTAGTGTCCCGATGTGTTGGTGCGTGTGAAGTGTTGATTTTGGCCGTAGTAGCTCTCGTATGAATTGGAGTGCGATTAGTGTTGGGGTGTCTCTTACTTGACCCGGTGGGTGCGTAAGTGTTACCGTCAGTGCGTGTTCTAGAAGATCCAGAATCCCTGGAAGGTGCTGGTGCCTGTGAAGAAATGGAAGAAATAGAAGATGTGTCAGAATCGTTTGCGTCAGAGGGAGCATCTCCCGAATTTCGCATATTAGCTTTTTGTTTCTTATTTTTTCTGGTTTGGGTCCAGATATAAGCCTGATTGCTATCATATGACACCTTATCTCTGAGGAATTTCTTTTCTTTAGTCTTTAAGATTTCAGTTACGTAAGTCTCTATATGCGTTTTGAGGGTTCCCTCACGATTAGAGAAGAGGTCATTAGAAACAATCAGGCTATTTTCAGCATATAATTTCTCTATTTCCCTGTCTAAAGACGCCAATTCCTCATCATAGTAGCCACATAGCAGTTCCATCATTTTCATAGAACATGATTGGAGATTGGTCTCCCAATTTGTTCTAAAAGAAGTTTCTAATTTGCTCACAGTGGGAAAAATCTGAATTCTCAATCCCCAAGGGGCAATTTGGTCTTCCAGATATTTAGAGAAATACCATTTATTCCAAAAAACTCTTGCCTTCTTCTCCAGCATTCGCTGGAGACGAAGAAAAAAGCGATCCATAGATAAACCACCTCCTGTGGCATTTTGGGATCTATGGATCTGATCCATAAAACCCGTGAACGCATTGCCACAGTGGTGAGCCATTATGAAAACCCAGAGAAAACAAAAAAATAATCCAAAAGGTCAAAACAATCAAAAACAGTAATAATTAAAGAAAACAATTCAAAATTATCAATCAAAATATTAATAATCAAGAAATTCCTCAAATTCCTAGAAGTGAAAAGGTGGGTAACACCTGGGAATACGATTTACAAAGAGATTACGGAAAAAGAGGAGAATTCAATAGCACCACATCCCAGAATTTCACTTTAAATGTAAGAGAGGGACATTGAGGCCAAAATATGGTCCTCAGGGACTTTTAACGGTGCTTGAGTCAGGTAATGTATCCAACATATCATAAAATCATATTTTATTAGACAATCTTATACAGGGAAACAGACATAATCAAGGACAATATACAATATAAAAAGGAAAGGGGGGTAGAAAAGAAGGGGGGAACCCTTTGATTTACAAATTTAATACCACTTTCTCAACATGTTTCGCTTGCATAAGCTTCTTCAGGAGATATATTTGTGATATTAAGGTCAACTATAAGAAATAGAGAGAATATCCATAAATCATACATATACATATCTGCTTATACCTCATACAATCATAATATTAGAATATAAACAATATACAAGAATATACAAAATAAATCTAATAATTGGGTCTACATCTATGAAAAAACAATGTATATATATGAAAAAAAAAAAAAATATATATTTTTTGCACTATCATCATTGGGCTCAAAGGAGCTTACCTGTGTGGAAGTTTACATATCACATGGACATTGTGTAATGGCAAAATGCTTCCTCCTTGGTTCTCACCTCACTAGGGAGGCATGCAGAGAGAGATAAAAATCTTTGAAAATAAGCTCTTATTTGGAAGAGAGAAAAAGGAGAAAATGAAAGAATGTAAGTCTAAGTGCTTTAAATAATTAGCGATGATACTTCTATGTAAATGTTGATATTAAATAAATTTCGATTAAGGAGTACCTCAATAGAATCAATTCAGAGTAAAAATAGAATTACATCCAAAAGATGGTAGATTGCAAAATTGCTAACCGAAGTACAAAAAAGGTTCTGAAAACGCAGTAGAATAGCAGACGCAGAGGGGGCGATATACATCCATCCACAGCTGTAGATTGAGCTGGACCTGGAGGTATTGCTGCAAATCAACCGCAAAGGAACCTAAAAGATGTATATTTAAAAAGATATTGGAAGGATGTCTCTAAGTAACATCGATATTTAAAAAGGCCCATTGAATGTAAAAAGCAAAAAAGAGAGAAACACCTAGACTTACTGATTCGTTGTTGATCTAGAGTAGCCCGTCCGGGAAATATCTCTGCCCCATGTGTCAAACAGGAACTGACAGAGATTGGCGGGGAATAAAGCCCCGCTTTTAAAACCCTCCAGCGTGACGACGTCTGACTCGTCGTCACGCTGCGGACACAAAAAAAGACGCTCGCGCATGCGCATACCTCCGCCGCCCGTGCACAGAATCATACAAGTGACGTCAGGTACTGGCAAATAGGTACGCGGCCATCTTTAAAAATCCTACATTCTAAGTCTAGTGGTACGGAGGCTCACAAGGCTCAATATATATAAGTGACGTCAAGTACTGGCAAGTACTGGCAAATAGGTACGCGGCCATCTTTAAAGATCCTACATTCTAAGTCTAGTGGTACGGAGGCTCACAAGGCTCAACGGAGGAGAGAGCAGCAGTAAAGTTGTATTAAATGCAATTAGATTAGAAATCGCTACACTCACATGGCCACTACTTAACCAAATATTTGGGCATTATGCAGAGATGGTCTAAATTTTGAGAGGTCCTCAAATATATTGTTACTAATTAAATGAATCAATCAATGAAATGCACAGATCAATCTGAGGTATAAAGAAAAACGCCGCGCGAGACGCCTAAAAAGGGGGGCAACCGAACAATCAAGACATTGATTAGGAAATGAATGATCAGGTGCCCTGGGTGCCCGTACATGCCAAATAGTGTGGAGGGAGAAAATCAAGGAAGAAGCATGAGCTCCTGCCATATTGTAAATCAATAATATCAATATTGATGATTGGGTTAAATAAACCCTTAAGTATATATGTGATATAGTATATAATGCAAAAAAAAAAAAAAAAAAAAAAAAAGAAACTATATTTAGGTATAAAATACAATAAAAATAAATGTAAGAAAAAGGAAATTATAAAAAAGGTTTGTAACTCAAGGTATCATTTAGGCCTGGATGTTTTAGAGCATTAAGAGTGACAATCCATTTGGTTTCACGCTGTAGCAGAATTTTGTCATAATTGCCCCCTCTTTCATTTGGGGGAACGTGTTCCAAAGCATAAAAGTGCATAAGATGGTCGTTAAATTGATGATGGAGACCCATATGTCGACTTATAGGGGTCTCCATCCTCTTCTTACACACTAGGGAAACATGGTCTCTAATCCTATGGAAGAAGGGGCGTTTGGTTTTGCCTACATAGTATGCGTTGCATTCGCACATCATTATGTAGACAACGCCTATGGACTGACATGTAACCAAGAATTTAGGATTAAATAACTGACCATTGGGAAGGGTAATGTTGCGGGATGAAAAAATGTATCTGCAAAAGTCACATTTGTGGCAGGGTCTAGTGCCTTTGTTTTTAATCTGCGTTGTAGATGGTGGAACATAGTGACTGTGAACCAAATGATCTTTGATTGATCGGGATCTGCGAAAGGTGATCTCAGGGTACTCCCTAAGGTGTTTGGATACCCTAGGATCACCCATCAGCAAATACCAGTGTTTTTGCAGCAACTCACGCATTTGTCGATGCTGACCAGAGAAGGTAGTGATCATTCTGAGGCCAGATGTTGATTTAGGTTTGGTAGGTCTATAAATTAGTTGGTGGCGTTGGTTTCTTTTTGCTCTAAGGTAGGCTCTTTTTAAGCATTTGTTGCTATATCCCCTTGCTTTTAGGCGTTCCCTCAATGCTTTGGCCTCACACTCAAAATGAGTGTTTTCGCTACAATTTCTCCTTAGTCTGAGATACTGTCCGTAAGGGACATTATCAATAAGTGGTTGGGGATGGGAGCTGGCCGCATGCAGGAGTGAGTTTCCTGCAGACGCCTTGCGAAAGAGAGTAGTTCCAATTGATCTGTCTGGATTAATGAAAAGGGTAACATCCAAGAATGTTAAGGTCGTTTGGCTTGCTTCCATGGTGAAGGTTAGATTATAGGGATTAGTTTTTAGGCTCTCAAAAAAGGATGAAAGGTCCTCTCTACTTCCTGTCCAGATTAGGAAAACATCATCAATATATCGTTTCCATATTGATATGTTGTTCGTCAGATATTCCAAATCTTCCCTAAAAAATAGGTTCTGCTCCCACTCCCCCAGGTACAGGTTCGCATAGGTGGGGGCACATCTGGTCCCCATAGCGACACCCTGCACCTGGAGGTAGTGGGAGCGAGCAAACAGAAAAATATTATTCATAAGAATAAACCTCAAAAGATCCAAAATAAAACAACCGTATGTCTTGGGTACATCTCCATCACGAGAGATGAAGCCCTCTACAACTGCCACCCCCAAATCATGGGGGATGGAGTTGTAGAGGGCCTCCACGTCCAGGGCGACAAGCCAGGCTCCCTCCGGAATGGTCAGCCCATCCAAAACCCTCAATAATTCACTGGTGTCTTGTAGATAAGATGTCAATCCCTCCACATGTGGTCTAAGGAATTCATCTATTAATTGACTGGCATTTTCCGTAAGGGATCCGTTTCCGGACACAATCGGTCTGCCAGGTGGGTTGTTTATGTCCTTATGAACTTTGGGGAGGGCATATAGTGTGGGGATCCGGGGGCAAGGTACATTCAGGAACTCCCATGTAGATTTAGTGATTAGGGCCTTATTGTATGCGGTGCCGATCAGCTTTTTGTAACTATGAATCATGTTGGTGACATGTGTCTCTGAGACTTTCCTATACCAGTCTCGATTTTGTAAGAGACGCCAAATCATTGATTCTTATTGTTCAGTTGTCATCACTACTAAATTGCCTCCTTTATCTGATGGTTTTACCACCAGGCGAGAGTCCAACTGCAGTGATTTTAAAGCCTGTTTTTGTTTGTTGGTAAGATTGGATCGTTTTGTGCCCTTCCATTTAGTCTTACCGATATCCTCGGTGACTTGATGGACGAAAGCCCATACATTGGCATTACTTTGTGGTGTGGGGAAGGTTCTAGATTTGGGTTTGTATTCCTTAGGGATATAAGGGACAACCGGATATGAGGTACTAGACCCATAATCAGGAGACCCCTCCTGTTCAAGAGTCTGGGCCTCCATCAGATCAATTTCATCTATATGACCCTCATTCCAAAGCTCCATAAGCTCTTCCATTGCTCTAATTTCATTCAATGTGATGTTTTCCACTGCGGATTGAGGAGGTGTTATATTGGATTGTACGGGTTTGTCAAAAATAATACGAAGCATAAGCTTGCGAGCAAACAAATTAAGATCTTTGATAAGTTCAAAATGGTCAACTCTCTGTGTCGGACAGAAGGTCAGCCCTAATTCCAAGACAGAGAGCTGATCATCACTCAAAGGAATAGAAGATAGATTTATTATCTCAAAGTTTTGGCCTGCTTTGGGGGACCCTCCATGGTGGTCAGCTTTTTGGATTCGTGTACCGGTTGTGTGAAGATTGGAGCCGGGCGAAAATCCGTCTGATTGGAATCGTGCGTGTGATTGGTGGGGGGTGCTAGAGTGGGGGATAGTGAAGTGCTCAGTTGAGTATTAACTGTAGTGTCCCGATGTGTTGGTGCGTGTGAAGTGTTGATTTTGGCCGTAGTAGCTCTCGTATGAATTGGAGTGCGATTAGTGTTGGGGTGTCTCTTACTTGACCCGGTGGGTGCGTAAGTGTTACCGTCAGTGCGTGTTCTAGAAGATCCAGAATCCCTGGAAGGTGCTGGTGCCTGTGAAGAAATGGAAGAAATAGAAGATGTGTCAGAATCGTTTGCGTCAGAGGGAGCATCTCCCGAATTTCGCATATTAGCTTTTTGTTTCTTATTTTTTCTGGTTTGGGTCCAGATATAAGCCTGATTGCTATCATATGACACCTTATCTCTGAGGAATTTCTTTTCTTTAGTCTTTAAGATTTCAGTTACGTAAGTCTCTATATGCGTTTTGAGGGTTCCCTCACGATTAGAGAAGAGGTCATTAGAAACAATCAGGCTATTTTCAGCATATAATTTCTCTATTTCCCTGTCTAAAGACGCCAATTCCTCATCATAGTAGCCACATAGCAGTTCCATCATTTTCATAGAACATGATTGGAGATTGGTCTCCCAATTTGTTCTAAAAGAAGTTTCTAATTTGCTCACAGTGGGAAAAATCTGAATTCTCAATCCCCAAGGGGCAATTTGGTCTTCCAGATATTTAGAGAAATACCATTTATTCCAAAAAACTCTTGCCTTCTTCTCCAGCATTCGCTGGAGACGAAGAAAAAAGCGATCCATAGATAAACCACCTCCTGTGGCATTTTGGGATCTATGGATCTGATCCATAAAACCCGTGAACGCATTGCCACAGTGGTGAGCCATTATGAAAACCCAGAGAAAACAAAAAAATAATCCAAAAGGTCAAAACAATCAAAAACAGTAATAATTAAAGAAAACAATTCAAAATTATCAATCAAAATATTAATAATCAAGAAATTCCTCAAATTCCTAGAAGTGAAAAGGTGGGTAACACCTGGGAATACGATTTACAAAGAGATTACGGAAAAAGAGGAGAATTCAATAGCACCACATCCCAGAATTTCACTTTAAATGTAAGAGAGGGACATTGAGGCCAAAATATGGTCCTCAGGGACTTTTAACGGTGCTTGAGTCAGGTAATGTATCCAACATATCATAAAATCATATTTTATTAGACAATCTTATACAGGGAAACAGACATAATCAAGGACAATATACAATATAAAAAGGAAAGGGGGGTAGAAAAGAAGGGGGGAACCCTTTGATTTACAAATTTAATACCACTTTCTCAACATGTTTCGCTTGCATAAGCTTCTTCAGGAGATATATTTGTGATATTAAGGTCAACTATAAGAAATAGAGAGAATATCCATAAATCATACATATACATATCTGCTTATACCTCATACAATCATAATATTAGAATATAAACAATATACAAGAATATACAAAATAAATCTAATAATTGGGTCTACATCTATGAAAAAACAATGTATATATATGAAAAAAAAAAAAAAAATATATATTTTTTGCACTATCATCATTGGGCTCAAAGGAGCTTACCTGTGTGGAAGTTTACATATCACATGGACATTGTGTAATGGCAAAATGCTTCCTCCTTGATTTTCTCCCTCCACACTATTTGGCATGTACGGGCACCCAGGGCACCTGATCATTCATTTCCTAATCAATGTCTTGATTGTTCGGTTGCCCCCCTTTTTAGGCGTCTCGCGCGGCGTTTTTCTTTATACCTCAGATTGATCTGTGCATTTCATTGATTGATTCATTTAATTAGTAACAATATATTTGAGGACCTCTCAAAATTTAGACCATCTCTGCATAATGCCCAAATATTTGGTTAAGTAGTGGCCATGTGAGTGTAGCGATTTCTAATCTAATTGCATTTAATACAACTTTACTGCTGCTCTCTCCTCCGTTGAGCCTTGTGAGCCTCCGTACCACTAGACTTAGAATGTAGGATCTTTAAAGATGGCCGCGTACCTATTTGCCAGTACTTGCCAGTACTTGACGTCACTTATATATATTGAGCCTTGTGAGCCTCCGTACCACTAGACTTAGAATGTAGGATTTTTAAAGATGGCCGCGTACCTATTTGCCAGTACCTGACGTCACTTGTATGATTCTGTGCACGGGCGGCGGAGGTATGCGCATGCGCGAGCGTCTTTTTTTGTGTCCGCAGCGTGACGACGAGTCAGACGTCGTCACGCTGGAGGGTTTTAAAAGCGGGGCTTTATTCCCCGCCAATCTCTGTCAGTTCCTGTTTGACACATGGGGCAGAGATATTTCCCGGACGGGCTACTCTAGATCAACAACGAATCAGTAAGTCTAGGTGTTTCTCTCTTTTTTGCTTTTTACATTCAATGGGCTTTTTTAAATATCGATGTTACTTAGAGACATCCTTCCAATATCTTTTTAAATATACATCTTTTAGGTTCCTTTGCGGTTGATTTGCAGCAATACCTCCAGGTCCAGCTCAATCTACAGCTGTGGATGGATGTATATCGCCCCCTCTGCGTCTGCTATTCTACTGCGTTTTCAGAACCTTTTTTGTACTTCGGTTAGCAATTTTGCAATCTACCATCTTTTGGATGTAATTCTATTTTTACTCTGAATTGATTCTATTGAGGTACTCCTTAATCGAAATTTATTTAATATCAACATTTACATAGAAGTATCATCGCTAATTATTTAAAGCACTTAGACTTACATTCTTTCATTTTCTCCTTTTTCTCTCTTCCAAATAAGAGCTTATTTTCAAAGATTTTTATCTCTCTCTGCATGCCTCCCTAGTGAGGTGAGAACCAAGGAGGAAGCATTTTGCCATTACACAATGTCCATGTGATATGTAAACTTCCACACAGGTAAGCTCCTTTGAGCCCAATGATGATAGTGCAAAAAATATATTTTTTTTTTTTTTTTTTTTTTTTCATATATATACATTGTTTTTTCATAGATGTAGACCCAATTATTAGATTTATTTTGTATATTCTTGTATATTGTTTATATTCTAATATTATGATTGTATGAGGTATAAGCAGATATGTATATGAATGATTTATGGATATTCTCTCTATTTCTTATAGTTGACCTTAATATCACAAATATATCTCCTGAAGAAGCTTATGCAAGCGAAACATGTTGAGAAAGTGGTATTAAATTTGTAAATCAAAGGGTTCCCCCCTTCTTTTCTACCCCCCTTTCCTTTTTATATTGTATATTGTCCTTGATTATGTCTGTTTCCCTGTATAAGATTGTCTAATAAAATATGATTTTATGATATGTTGGATACATTACCTGACTCAAGCACCGTTAAAAGTCCCTGAGGACCATATTTTGGCCTCAATGTCCCTCTCTTACATTTAATGGGTAGCACATGTTATTTGGCCCCTCAACCCCTTATTGAGAGCTTCCAAAATTAAGGACTCACAGAGGAGTCGTTGGCCCTCCTCCATCTGCAGCATTTTGCAGGCAGTTATGCCAGCAAAGTCCTCCTCCACACTGTGGGGGCTTCTCAGGGCCTCTGTAGCCTTCCAAAAGAGACCTATGGCAGCCTCCCCCAGGTTACTCCTCTTCCTGCCACTTTGTCTTTGAAGGTGGAGGGGAGGGACCTGGATATCGGGCAGCCTGCTTGGCTCGGCCACCTCCTGGCTGAGACTTCCCTGTGTATGAAAAAGGCACATGGTTGTAGTTTTTGCATCATCAATCACAATCATAAATTAGTACTCTAAACTCACATCTAGTTAACATCATTGATTGGACAACCAGAAATATTTAGAAGAATGCTATACCTGGCTCAAGCTGGGCTCCTCCACATGTTGCTGCCTGGAAGGCCCAGGTTGGGCGTCAGAAGCCTCAGCTGGGGGGGAAGGAAGCGTGGAAGGAAGATTGAAGAGTGCTGGCCTGGGTTCAGTCTGACCTGCCAGAAAATGAAGCCTGTCATAGTACCACAGCCTGGGGAAATAAATGTCATCTGCAGCTCCGGATCTCTGGGAATCCTGGACCTTCTTGTGCTCCCTTAGATAAATGCTCCTCAGGCCACCAATTAGGATCTTCAAATAGGTGATGTCTGCCGTGGGGATCACCGTCTTCACAAATTCCAGCAATTGATCCAGCGCTGCCTTCCTCTTTGTTTGGTTCTTATATTCAGGGTGGTTTATCTCTCATAGACAGGGTAGCTCCCTGAACATATCAATGAAGATTGCCATAAAGTCCTTATCTTTCAAGATATCCATTTTCACTGCAAGACACAACACAAGACAAACCCTAATGTCAGCCTAAAGTCTTCTAAACTTGTGCAAAAACAGGCCTCAATCTAGAAGCAGTATAGGCCCAATGTTAAATCTTACCTTCGTTATCACAATCGGTGCCTCCGTTACTCCTTCCTCCGCTCACAGATCATACGTACTACGCACGTGTGTTACGCTTTATAGACACTGCGCATGCATGAAACTCCGCCCACCCCTGACGTTCTTTCTAGTCTATTCCTTGCCCCTTCTCGTTCGGCGCAGTGGGGAAGAGCACATGGCGGAGTCAGAGCAGGTGTCTGATATTTACACCAACGAGGAGGAGGGGGAGGAAAGCCCGGAGGCAGAAAGGTCCCGATCCAGAAAGAGACGATTTAAGGCATCAAATATGTCCTTTGAGGAGATGTTGGAGATGGTCGACATCCTGAAGAAGGCCGACTATGAGGGGAAGTATGGACCTTACTCCAACCCCAATGTCAGAAAGGCCAAGATCATGGTGAAAGTGGTCAAAAGTCTGCACCGGAATTTCGGGGTACTTCGATCGAAAGATCAGCTCAGGAAGCGGTAGTCGGACCTAAAATTAAGAGAGCACGAGCAGTACAGAAAGATCCAGAGAGTGCTGCAAAAAAGTAAGTAGTTGTGCTGTGTTCCTAGTCTTTTTTGTTTATTACATTCGTGCTGCTCCATGTGCTTTTCTTAACTGTTATCCAGTTTAAAATGGCAACTTTCATATTCATGGGCACATTATTCGTTCGTATCAAACATTTTTCTTTCAGCCTATAAAACACCATTGTTTTGGCCATATGCATTTGCCCACATTTTTTAGGGCCTACTTGTCTGAAAATAATTTGGTTGTGTAGATGTGTTTGTTACTAGAATGAAATGCAAACTAGATTCTGTGTAAGGAGAGGACACTCAGCAGCTGTTTACACATCTGGACGCTGGAGCACTAGTCTGGGACACAAGAACACCCTTTTTATTAGGGGGCCAAACAGGTGCTCCAGTGTATACTAAAGGGGTGTCTCCATCTGTGAAGCTTGTAAAAAAAACAGGTAAAGTATTGAAGCTTGACAAAGGACACTAAAAATTCTACATCTTGGAACTCTGCCAAAACAGACAGTTGTACCCCACTTCCAAGCAATGTTCCATATTTATAGTTCTTCCCTCAAATATCTGTGTGCTAAGTATACCATTTTTTTTTTACATAGGGGAGAAAAGACTCGGAGGACACCCCTCATCCGAGGAGACCAGAGACCCCCCACCTCTGGAAGAAGGGGAAATGCACCCAAGACAAGAAGAGCAGGAGGAGGAATACGTGGTGGAAATTGGCACCACAACAGGTGAGTGTCTGCGACCACAGGCTCAGGTAAGGGATGGATGCCGGCATATTTATAATACATGTTTTTTTTTGGTTTCTCTCTTTTTAGGTGATCGTGATGTTGTGGATCCAGATCCTTTCACCTCGGAAAGTGCACAGATCCTGATTGGGGAGATCATGGGGTGTAATAGGGACTTGGAAAACATCCAGAAAAACATCAATGATGTTCTTCAAAAAAATAAGAACATCATTGATGTTTTGGGGAGAGTTTAAAACCCCTCCAAGTCCCTTTGTTTTATGGTGTGCTACAATTTTTTTACATTTTTTGTCAAATTTGAGAAAATCCAAATTTTGAAGAGGCACAGTGTGTCAACATGTGCTATCTGCCATCATGGGAGATCAATGGACGCGTTTTGGGGGTGCAACCCCTTCCTCAATATTAAAGTAGCTGTGAGGAAGGGGTTGCTCCCTCAAAACACGTCCCTTGATCCACCATGATGGCAGCTAGCATATGTTGACATTCGGCTATTTGTGTGCATCTTCAAAATATGGCTTTTCCAGGGGTGACTTCACCCCATCTGAACGCAATATCAAACACAGTTACTAAATACTCATGTCTGATATTGCCTTCAAGTTCTACCAAATGTGAACTTTGTAAGTTCAAAATTTGTGTCTTTCTTGTTGGTTTTAACCACTTCAGTCCCGGACCATTTGGCTGCCTAAAGACCAGAGGACTTTTTCCAATTTGGCACTGCATCGCTTTAACTGCTAATTGCGCGGTCATGCAATGCTGTACCCAAACGAAATTTGCGTCCTTTTCTTCCCACAAATAGAGCTTTCTTTTGATGGTATTTGATCACCTCTGCGGTTTTTATTTTTTGCGCTATAAACGGAAAAAGACCGAAAATTTAAAAAAAAAATGATATTTTTTACTTTTTGTTATAAAAAAAATCCAATAAACTCAATTTTAGTCATACATTTAGGCCAAAATGTTTTCGGCCACATGTCTTTGGTTAAAAAAATGTCAATAAGCGTATATTTATTGGTTTGCGCAAAAGTTATAGCATCTACAAGCTAGGGTACATTTTCTGGAATTTACACAGCTTTTAGTTTATGACTGCCTATGTCATTTCTTGAGGTGCTAAAATGGCAGGGCAGTACAAACCCCCCCAAATGACCCCATTTTGGAAAGTAGACACCCCAAGAAAATTGCTGAGAGGCATGTTGAGCCCATTGAATATTAATTTTTTTGTCCCAAGTGATTGAATAATGACAAAAAAAAAATTACAAAAAGTTGTCACTAAATGATATATTGCTCACACAGGCCATGGGCATATGTGGAATTGCACCCCAAAATACATTCAGCTGCTTCTCCTGAGTACAGGGATACCACATGTGTGGGACTTTTTTGGATCCTAGCCGCGTACGGGGCCCCGAAAACTAATCACCGCTTTCAGGATTTCTAAGGGCGTAAATTTTTTATTTCACTCCTCACTACCTATCACAGTTTGGAAGGCCATAAAATGCCCAGATGGCACAACCCCCCCCCCCCCCCCCAATGACCCCATTTTGGAAAGTAGACACCCCAAGCTATTTGCTGAGAGGCATGTTGAGTCCATGGAATATTTTATATTTTGACACAAGTTGCGGGAAAGTGACAATTTTTTTTTTCTTGCACAAAGTTGTCACTAAATGATATATTGCTCACACATGCCATGGGCATATGTGGAATCGCACCCCAAAATACATTTAGCTGCTTCTCCTGAGTATGGGGATACCACATGTGTGGGACTTTTTGGGAGCCTAGCTAGCACATGTGGTATCCCCATACTCAGGAGAAGCAACAGAATGTATTTTGGGGTGTAATTTCACATATTCCCATGGCATGTTTGAGCAATATATCATTTAGTGACAACTTTGTGCAAAAAAAAAAAAAAAAATTGTCTCTTTTCTGCAACTTGTGTTACAATATAAAATATTCCATGGACTCGACATGACTCTCAGCAAATAGCTTGGGGTGTCTACTTTCCAAAATGGGGTCATTTGTGGGGGGGGTTTATGCACAACATTTAGAAGCTTATGTCACACATCACCCACTCTTCTAACCACTTGAAGACAAAGCCCTTTCTGACACTTTTTGTTTACATGAAAAAATATTTTTTTTTGCAAGAAAATTACTTTGAACCCCCAAACATTATATATTTTTTTAAAACAAATGCCCTACAGATTAAAATGGTGGGTGTTTCTTTTTTTTTTTTTCACACAGTATTTGCGCAGCGATTTTTCAAACGCATTTTTTGGGGAAAAAAACACATTAATTTAATTTAAATTTGAATGCACTAAAACACACTATATTGCCCAAATGTTTGATTAAATAAAAAAGATGATCTTAGGCCAAGTACATGGATACTAAACATGACATGCTTTAAAATTGCGCACAAACGTGCAGTGGCGACAAACTAAATACATTTTTCAAATCCTTTAAAAGCCTTTACAGGTTACCACTTTAGATTTAGAGAGGAGGTCTACTGCTAAAATTACTGCCCTCGATGTGACGTTCGCGGTGACACCTCACATGCATGGTGCAATTGCTGTTTACATTTGATGCCAGACCGACGCTTCTGTTCGCCTTTGCGCGAGAGCAGGGGGGGACAGGGGTGCTTTTTTTTTTTATTTTAATTATTTTTTTGCTTTTTTTATCTTACTTTTAAACTGTTCCTTTTATTTTTTTTTAATCATTTTTATTGTTATCTCAGGGAATGTAAATATCCCCTATGATAGCCATAGGCAGTGACAGGTACTCTTTTTTGAAAAACTTGGGGTCTATTAGACCCTAGATCTCTCCTCTGCCCTCAAAGCATCTGACCACACCAAGATCGGTGTGATATAATGCTTTCCCAATTTCCCAATGGTGCTGTTTACATCCGGCGAAATCTAAGTCATGAAATGCTCGTAGCTTCCGGTTTCTTAGGCCATAGAGATGTTTGGAGCCACTCTGGTCTCTGATCAGCTCTATGGTCAGCTGACTGAATCACCGGCTGCATTCTCAGGTTTCCTGTTGAGACAGGAGAGCCAGAGAAAAACACGGAAGACGGTGGGGGGCATTCCCTCCCACTGCTTATAAAAAGCAGTCTAGAGGCTAATTAGCCGTTAGGATTGCTTTTACATGAAAGCCGACCGCTGGCTGAAAAGAATGATACCTAAACCTGCAGGCATCATACTGGTATAACCACTCAAAGTTGTGAATGGCGTACCTGAAGACAAAAAAAAACAAACAATAAAACACAGTAAACGGTAAAGTATAAAAAATTGCATACCTGAAAAGCAAACGTGATAAAACATAATAACAAAAAAACATTGCAGAATAGAATACAGTAAAAATTAGCAGAACAATAGAGAGAGAATAGAGAGAGAGAGAGAACAATAAAACGACAACTATTTTTTTTTTTTTTTATATATATATATATTTTTTTTTTTACACTTTTTTTTGTAACTAACTTTTATAACTGTAACCGGTTCCAGGTTCGGGTCTCTCAAAATGCGATGGCATCTTGGGAGACCCTGTGAAAGTGTGCCTAGTCTGTGCTATGCTGTACCCTACGCTAATACTCAACTAGTGAATGGTAGCGTTCAAAACATTCACCAATGCAAAGACCAGGATTTTCAGGACAGGAGGGACAATAATAGGGGGTGTCACGCCTATATCCGCGCTTGCTGCAGACACAACATCTTTTTTGGGGGGGTTCGCTGGGTAGGGGTACTCGAGAGGACATAAAGAAAATGCCTCTCATGCAGCCGAATGCATTTGGTTGGGGATGTGAATGGGGGAAGTACGGGCGCTGCAGAAGTGGTGGGTTCCCAATTAGGATTGGCGAATGCAGCAGGAAGGGCATTATGGGCACAACAGGCCTGTTTGTCTTCTTCTTGGTGGCAGCGGGACACTACTTGTGCTTGCCACCTCACCAGCTTGAACTGCACTTATGGGACTCGCCATGTCACCAAGTGTTACTGCAGTGCTGGTTTGACTACGACCGGGGTGTACTAGGCCGCTGGTGCTTGTCAGTTCACCAAAACGCTACCAAAAAAACTGTTAGCGATCGCAGGGACCAGGCCTGACTCTGCGAACGCTGCAGTTATGCATTTAGTGTTTTGTAAGTGACAGTGATCGATCGATTCTGCACTTGGGTGGGCCGGGCGGAGGGGCAAAACGCAGGAGCTAGCAGCTATCTGGGCTGATCCCAATAACACTGCATTTTTGGGTACCCTAAACTGCTGGGGACGCTAGTATAGATCTGATCGGATCAGATATTGATCTGATCAGATACTATACCACTAAGGGAGGTGTACGGTGCGTGCGTGGGTGTTAGGGGTACTGGCGCTAACCTGACGCTGCCTGGGGCTGGTGCTTGCGAACGCTGCAGTTATGTGTTTAGTGTTTTGTAAGTGACAGTGATCGATTGATACTGCACTTGGGTGGGCTGGGCTGGGCTGGGCGGAGGGGCAAAATGCAGGTGCTAGCAGGTATCTGGGCTGATTCCACTAACACTGCGTTTTTGGGAACCCTAAACTGCTGGGGACGCTAGTATAGCTCTGATCTGATCAGATATTGATCCGATCAGATACTATACCACTAAGGGAGGTGTAGGGTGCGTGCATGGGTGTTAGGGGTACTGGCGCTAACCTGACGCTGCCTGGGGCTGGTGCTTGCCAGTTCACCAAAATGCTACCAAAAAAACTGTTAGCAATCGCAGGGATCAGGCCTGACTCTGCGAACGCTGCAGTTATGCGTTTAGTGTTTTGTAAGTGACAGTGATCGATCGATACTGCACTTGGGTGGGCTGGGCTGGGCCGGGCGGAGGGGCAAAACGCAGGTGCTAGCAGGTATCTGGGCTGATCCCGCTAACACTGCGTTTTTGGGAACCCTAAACTGCTGGGGACGCTAGTATAGATCTGATCAGATCAGATATTGATCCGTACAGATACTATACCACTAAGGGAGTATGCTGCGTGCGTGGGTGTTAGCGGTACTGGCGCTAATCTGACGCTGCCTGGGGCGATGCATATCACCGCCGGGCGATCAGGGGGCTAAACCTTTATTCGGTAATAAACGGCAGGTGCCCTGACACTATAAAAAGTAAACGAACTAACCAGCATCGCCCGTAACAGTTATACGGTGATCAGTGGTAAAAGGGTTAACTAGGGGGCAATCAAGGGGTTAAAACATTTATTAGGTATTATATGGGGGGTCCCTGTCCCTATAAAACGCTGACGGCAAACCTAAATATTTACCTCCCTAACTAGCGTCACCAGTGACACTAATACAGCGATCAGAAAAATGATCGCTTAGCGACACTGGCGACGGGGGATAAAGGGGTTAAAACTTTATTAGGGGGGTACCCTAGACCTAAAGGGGGCTAATACTTAACTGCCCTTGCAGTGCAAAGTGTCTTTGCCTTTAGTAAATAACACCCAACAGTGCTTTGTAAGGTTACATAATCACGCCATTTTCAGGACTCACCACATTTCTGTCAGGGTCAGCTAAAACAAACACAAGCAGTAAATGTCACCAAAGATTTGCTTATTTTGTTTTTTCATTATTTGAAAAAGGTTTTACACATTGTCTGACATATTGATAGCCCCCCTACCCGCAAAGAATTCAAGGTATCTTAGCCGGACATCACAGGCACTCAGGGGGGGCAAGCCAGGACGGCCACTTTGGAACGCTGTCAGGGTTGGTTCATTTTGAATTCCGGCCTCAGGCCCAACTGAGCCAGCATAGTTGGCAGAATGTTGCCGTAAAAAGTTGTGTAGAACACAGCACGCCAGGATAACGTGATTCAGTTTGTACTCCGCCATATGTATGGGTGTAAGAAATAGGCGGAACCAGCTGGCCATGATTCCAAATGTGTTCTCCACCACTCTTCTGGCTCTGGCCAGCCGGTAATTAAAAACCCTCTGGTCCGGGGTGAGGGTCCTCATCGGGAATGGCCGCATAAGATGGTCCCCCAGCGCAAAAGCTTCATCCGCAACGAAGACGAATGAGAGTCCTTCCACATTGTCTTCTGGAGGTGGCAAGTCCAAGCTGCCATTCTGGAGACGCCTGTAGAACTCCGTCTGGGCGATGACTCCACCATTGGACATCCGGCCATTCTTCCCCACATCCACATACAGAAATTCATAAGTAGCCGACACCACCGCCAACATCACAATACTATTGAACCCCTTATATTTATAATAGTACGACCCCGAGTTGGGTGGTGGGATGATGTGGACGTGTTTCCCATCAATTGCCCCTCCGCAGTTAGGAAAGTCCCACCGCTGGGCAAAGTGAGAGGCCACAGTCTGCCATTCCTGTGGCGTGGAAGGAAACTGTGGAGGAAAACAAAAAAAATAGTCTTTTTGCACATAAACATGGAAAGCAGATTAGACACAAACATTCTTGGCCAACATCAAGATAACATTTATTTATGGGAATTTTTAAAGACCAAAGTATAAGGTACACCTATCATATCCCCCCCCCCCCCCCATGGGCCATTTCTAACATTATAGGGGGGGCTCTTGGACAGGTAACTCTCTCCACTTCATTGAGAGATGAATGCCTAAATAATGTGTATTACTTGGAACAGCCCCTCCTTAGTTACACTATTGACAGCCCACTGGACAGGTAAGAAGTGTCATAATACAAAGATATAAATACACATTGTACACATTTGACCACAAAAGAGGTGGGTATAGTGTGTATGGGTTTGGCAAAGTCAGCAGATAGATGATTGAGGATAGATAGAGATTTGTTATCAGCTGCCTTAGCAGTTGGGGGGTGGGAGGGTTCCAAATGATTTGGGGACCCCCCAAAAAAAGCCTCTGCCACTCTGAGCCTGAATTTAAAGCACAAATCACATTTCAACACATTTTATGGGTGTTTGGGGTAAAGCACTACTATGGAGCTGACCAAATACATTGTTAAGTGACTACATGAGGTGAATATAGGGCCAGGAATGCATGCTGGGGAGGTAAGTGAAGGCAAATATGGTGAAGGACAAAAAAAATAAGTACATAAAAATCCAGCATGCATGAGGACAAAGGGGACATTCACAGCATATTCCAATCATGGTAATTAGGAAATGAGGAAAGAAATAAAATATATTATCAAACATTTTATACAATAAAATGTGATATTAAAGGATAAAAATCTTACCTTAATATACTCCTTCTGCAGGACCTGGATGATGGCAGAACAGGTCTCTGGGATAATGATCCCCAGAGCCTGGGGGGAGATGCCTGTCCTGCAGGCTTCTCCCCGTCGCCAAGTAACGCAGGGTGGCGACGAGCCTCTGCTCCGGAGTGATGGCTTGCCTCATGCAGGTATCCTGCCTGCTGATGTAGGGGGTCAGCAAAGCCAACACACGGTGAAATACGGGGTCCGTCATCCAGAGAAAGTTCATGAAATCATCAGGATTATTCTCACGGATCTCACGGAGCAAAGGCATATAAAAGAACTGGTCACGCTGAAGCAACCGATTCTTGGTCCATGAACTCCTCCCCACCCTGTCCATGGACTGGACTTGTGTCAAGGTCAGGACCCCAACACCAAGCCCCTGCACAGCACGAACTCTACGAGGAGTACGTATACACAACTTGGCTAGAAAACGGTCGGCTGCTCAGAACGAAGTAACAGAACGCACTGAAGAACAGCAAGGCCTGTGAAGAGCGACCTGAAAAACAGCAACGAACGAACAAGAACACAATGACAAGTCAATGGTACTCGCTGCATGCACTGAAGAGCAGATACAAACCCACAAGCACGAACTGAACAGCAGAAAACAATCTGAAAACCACGAGTCTGAAAAAGCGCGAATCGTCTCTCACCAAACATTTACTAACACGAGATTGTTAGTAAATGAGGAGCCCAAAGGGTGCCGCGCTTGGTTCTGAACTGGCCTTTTCTAGTCTCGTTGTACGTGGTGTACGTCACCGCGTTCTTGGCGATCGGAAATTCCGACAACTTTGTGCGACCGTGTGTACGCAAAACAAGTTTGAGCCAACATCTGTCTGAAAAAATCCATGGATTTTGTTGTCGGAATGTCCGATCAATGTCCGATCGTGTGTACGGGGCATTAAGGTTTTAAAGCTCAGAACTTCCGGACACTCAAAATTCTCATTCAGTTGTTGGATGAGAATGAAAAGGCTGGTGGAGCCCAGCAAACAGCCTCTTCCTCCTCGAATCCTCCAATAAATCCCCTCAACTTCAGACATGCCCAGCTATATGGGCCTTTCTGAAACAAACTTTGAAGGAAATTGATAGCCTATCTCTCACATGCCAATCCCCATAGTAACCTCACACAATTGCAACAACAGGCCATAACAAGCCTGGTTCAGAATGACCAAGTTATCATTAAACCAGCCGATAAGGGTGGTAATTTGGTCGTGATAGACAGGTAAAAATATGTACATATGTGTGAGGTGATTCTAAGTAACACAGAATGGTATCAACCAGTTTCTGAGGATTTGCTCATCAACTTCTGATCTCAGTACAAAGCCATCATTACCCAGGGTTATCAACAATGCCTTATTGATAAGGATCTCTTTGAATATCTTGAAATTAAATGGCCCATTACATCTACTTTTTATGCCCTCCCGAAGGTCCATAAAATAAAAAAAAACCCTGGATGCCCGATAGTTTCGGGAATTGGTTGCCATACGGAAACAGCAAGTAAATATGTAGACAGCCAACTAAGACCCCATGTTATGGGATTGCCATCATATTTAAAGGACACTCTGGAATTATTAAAAGTAATTGAAGGCCTAACTGCCCCACCTGGAGCATTCCTCATAGGAGTCTCAGGTTTCCTGAGGGAACAGGATAGGAACAATTGGCAGTTGTGTGACTTTGTCACAAAACTGCTGGACCATATTTTGACATCTAACATTTTGGATTCACATACCTCCAGGTACAGGGGGTTGCGATGGGGACCTCTTGTGCCCCATCGTATGCCAACCTGTACCTGGGGGGATAGGAGAGAACCCTGTTTGCTGATGACGGTGCGTCAATTTACCTCTGCCATATTATGTTGTGGCAGAGGTACATCGATGATATGCTGGTCATCTGGACAGGTACTATGAATGAGCTCTCAGAATATATGACGTTGATCCCTATCAATGAGTTTACCCTAAAATGTACCATGCAGTCGGATGCGTACAGCACCCCATTTTTGGATTTGAGACTGTTTCTCAACTCTGATGGTTCTATACATAGTACTCTATAATGCAAAGAAACTGCTGGTAACACCATTCTATATTACTCCATTGCCCGCCCTCACCCTCTGGTATGCAGTATTCCATTCAGTCAGTACCTTAGACTGCATCGAAACTGTGCCAGAGAGGAGGACTTTGAAAGGGAAGCTAAAGCCCTTTTTGGGTGACTTCTAACTAGGGGTTATAGTAAAAAAGTTTTGAAAAAAGCATATCAGAGGGCAAAGCTAAATCAATGAGAACAACTTATTTTAAAATCTAGGACCTACAGCAACACGACCACCAATAAACGAATAACCACCCGGTATTGACACATGTTGGTGAGGGGACATGACGGTTTGTGAGTTAGTGGAGTGTTCTCAGAGCAGGAAAGGACACATCAGCACAGCGTCTTTATATTTGTTTGGCTTGATACAGAGTGGTGCGTTCATAGCACCTATTAAATGTAAGTACCCTAATATAGGGAATATTGTAATTTTAAGCAACTTTTAAAACGGTAATACACTATCCAGTTTCCTCTGTTTTTCATATGAATATTGCTGCAAGCATCCATCCAAGGATCTAAATGCTGACCATAAACCCAGAGGTGGTTTAAAAGCATGTTTTTAACAAGCTTAGGTGCAAGGTCACATACACCAAAAGGGGAGCACAAGAGTGGACACAAGCACTTTACTGTTATATCATCTGTTTTATCATCTGCAATGAGCACCAGAAGAATGGAGTAGGTATGAATGGACTTTATGCTGCGATTTTATGGACACAGATTAATGCATGAATTTGTTTGGCACAAGAGCACTTTAAACACGGTTCACTTTATTTCTATATTGATTATTGTATATTGGTGCACTTTTATATAGATTTATGTAAATTACAGGTTGTCACTGCAATTATCGCAGTATTGCAATTATCGCACATGGTTGCAAATTTCTCTATTGCATATGAATGCTACATGTGTATATAGAGGTGTGTATTTTATACAGGTTGTCATTGGGAGGATCGCATAGGATTGCAATTTTTAATTGTTCATGACCGCAACTTATAATCGCATAAGATTGCATTATTATATTCACTAGATTTTTTATATAAGAATAGTAATATCTCACCACCACTATTTAACTGCAACCAGTAATATTATGATTTAGTACGGTTACCGTATGATTACATTTGGATAGCGCAGCTTTATATTGGTATAAGAAATATGGATAGAAATAATCTACTATTAACGAAAAATAAGGAAAAAAATTCCCATATGGACACAGCATTTGTCACTGGTTTCAATAGTCAATATCAATCGATTGAATACATTTTTAGGAAATACTGGCCCATTCTCAAATCTGATAAAGTCTTTGTAAGATTTTGCCCAAAAAACGAAATTCATATACAAGAGAGCCCCAACTCTTATGCCGCGTACACACGATCAGATATTCCGACAACAAATGTTCGATGGGAGCTTGTTGTCAGAAATTCCGACCGTGTTTTTTTGTTGGAATTTCCGACAACAAAAATTTGAGAGCTGGTTCTCAAATTTTCCGACAACAAAATCCGTTGTCGTAAATTCTGAGCATGTGTACACAATACCGACGCACAAAATTCCACGCATGTTCTGAATCAAGTACGAAACGGAAGTGTTCGGTCTGGTAAAACTAGCATTCGTAATGGAGATAGCACATTCGTCACGCTGCACATTTTTTAATCTTTTAATGCAGCACATTCTCTTCTTCTTTATAATGCTAGAATTAGTTTTGCTGCTGATATTCACACAGAGTTCTGACAAACTGATTTCTTTATTATTTTTTGTGATCTCATGAATAATCTTTTTTATTTTTTCACCAGATCTCCAGAATAATGTTTATAATTTTTGTTTATAGTGATCTCCTTTTTTTTTTTTAAATCAAGATCTTCTGTTTTTTATTTTCTTTCTAGTGATCTCCATAATATTTTTTCTCGTTTTGTGTGTCAAGTTACCACAACACCATTATTATCTTGTATTTTTTAACCTTAAAGAGATTGGTTGGTGTTTGTGTCCCTTGTTAATTTGACATTGTATTTTTGAAATGTGCCTGCCTACTCACAAACAAACTGTCATTTTTTAATTATAACACATAGCCAGTGATTTAAGAAATAAAATATATATTTATTAGGGGTCATAACAAAATAAAGAGGAAGGCAACGCTGGATAAACTGGTGACATTAGCAAAGTTTTTGTACCCCAGGGCACACATCAACTATTTGACAGGCAAAATTGGGAGCCTGAGGAGTCCATTTAAAGCGGAGTTCCACCCAAAAGTGGAACTTCCGCTCATCGGATTCCTCCCCCCCTCCGGTGTCACAATTGGCACCTTTCAGGGGGGAGGGGGGTGCAGATACCTGTATAATACAGGTATCTGCACCCACTTCCGGGAATAGACTCCCGCGGGAGTCACGCCCCCAACCGCACTCCCCCGCTGTCTCCTGGGAAAGACACAGGTCCCAGGAGATAGCAGGGACAATTGAGAACAGGCAGCGCAACTTGCATATGCGCAGTAGGGAATCGGGAAGTGAAGCCGCAAAGCTTCACTTCCTGATTCCCTCACTGAGAATGGCGGCGGCAGCACCCGAGGGTTCGAGGGACGGTTCGGTCTCGGGTGTCGACATCGCTGCACCCCGGGACAGGCGAGTGACCTTATTTTAAAAGTCAGCAGCTGCAGTATTTGCAGCTGCTGATATCTAAAAAAAATTTTTTCGCCGGACTCCCGCTTTAATAGGGAGCACAATCAGGTCCAGGACTCTGAAAGATCAGGAACAGCATATATGTCTCCAGGCTGTGGTCTTACCACAGCCTGCGTCTTTTGCCAGACCAGACCGAATCCCAGGCTATCACTCTCTTGTCTTCCTTCCACGCTTCCTTCCATGCTTGCTTCCAGGCTGTGGCTCTGGTGTTGGTGTTGTGGCAGGAGGTGGAGGAGGTGGAGGAGGAGGAGGAGGATGGTCCAACTCACACAGGTGGGTTTTGCTTGTGAGTTCACCCCTCAACCCCTTATTTAGGGCCATATATTTCACTTCCTCACAAAAGAGGCGTTGGCCCACCTCCATTTCCTGCATTTTGTTGGCAGCCATGCAGGCATAGGCCTCAAGAAGACTGGGGGGGTTCTGAGGGCCGCAGAAGCCTGCCGAATTAACCCGAGTGCTGACTCCTCCATGCTCCTTCCCTTCTTGGGCCTTTTTTGATGAAGGCGGAGGGGAGGGACCTGGGATTCGGTCAGACTACTGCCACTTACCCCGCCACCTCCTGGCTGCCATTTTCCCCTGCCACCTCCTGGCTGCCACCTTCCACGGCCTCCTCCTGACTGAGGATTTCCTGTGTATGAAAAAGGGACATAGTTTTAGATTATTGTTCATCACACACAATTTTGAGAAATATGTTGAACAATGCTCTACCTGACTCAAGCTGGGCTCCTCCACATATTCTTCCTGGGTAGAAGGCCCAGCTGGGGTGGAAGAAAGAGTGAAAAGGAAGGGTTGAGAGTAATGGCCTGATTTGAGTCTGGTCTGACAGAAATCGCAGTCTGTCGTAGTACAACAGCCTGGGGACATAAATGCCATCTGCTGCTGCTCCTGATCTCTAGGAATCCTGGACCTTCTTGCGCTCCCTATTATATGTGCTCCTCAGGCCACCAATTTTGCACTTCAAATAGTTGATATCTGCCGTGGGGATCTGTGGCTTCACAAATTCCAGCAATTTATCCAGTGCTGCCTTCCTTTTTAGTCAATTTGTATAAAAGGGGTGTTTTGTCTGCCACAGACAGGGCAGCTTTCTGTACAAATCAATGAATTGGGGAAGGAAATTATGATCATTGAATCAATCTATTTTATCTGAAAGATACAACACAAGACAAACCCTAATGTCTGGCTAAACTCGCATAAACTTGTCCCAATATAGGCCTCAATCTATAAGCAGTATAGGCCACTGATGCCCCAAGTTAAAATTGTACCTTTGTTAGCACGATTGGCGCTTCCGCTACTCCGTCCTCCGCTCACAGATCATACGTATGACGCACGGGTGTTACACTTAATATACACTGCGCATGCGTGAAACTCCGCCTGCCCCTGACCTTCTTTATAGTATATTCCCCGCCCCTTCTCTTTCGGCACAGTGGGAGAGCACATGGCGGAGAAAGAACAAGTGCATGAAGACAGCAGCAGCAACAACGAAAGCCCAGAGCCACGAACGTCCTGATCCTGGAGGAGATTTAAGGCCTCTATTATGTCCTTTGCAGAGATAGTGGAGATGGTGAACATCTTGAAGAGGGCCGACTATGACGCGAAGCATGGACCTTACCCAAACCCAAATGTGAGAAAGGCCAAGATCATGGCTAAAGTTGTGAAAAGTCTGCACAGGAATTTTGGGGTACGGCGATCCAAAGATCAACTGAGGAAATGCTGGTCAGACCTGAAATTGAGGGAGCAGTATCAGTACAGAAGAATCAAGAGAGTGCTGCAAAAAAATAAGTATTTTGTTGTGTGTTCCTATTATTATTACATTTGTGCTGCTCCATGTGCTTTTCTTTACTGTTGTACAGTTTAAAATGGCAAGTTTCAGGTTTGTGGGCACAATAATCGTTTGTAAGTAAACATCGTTCGTTCGCCCACTAATACAATGTTTTTGGCAGATGCAGGTTAACTACATTTGTTCATACCTATTTGGATTAAAAGAAGTTTAGTACATTGTTGTCTAGATGGGTTTGTAACTAGAATGAAATGCAAACTTGATTCACTGTAAAAAAACAAGGAGAGAGGCGCCTCTGGGTGCAGACATTTTTAACAAGCTTTAATACACATAAATTAGTCAAACAAATTTCAGCAGAAAGTGATAGGCATAAAAGTATAAACGTTATGTCTTGGTGGCGATCCTGAGTCCTGGGCCTTGTAGTTCCTTTGTCAAAACAGTCTGGTCAGAGAGGTGTCCGCCGTTAAGATAGTTATGCCGGCTCTGGAAGACAAACTCGAGACGAGGCGTGAGGCGCAGGGAACAGCAAGCTGCAGGGGATGACATCACCAGTAGTAGGCGTGCTGCGGTGTACTGGCAAGCCGCACTCCTTTATCAACAATGTCTGTTGTTGGTCACAGATCTATGATTGATCATTTTACAGTTTTATTGCAGTTTTTTATTCAGTTTTTTATGGTTTTAGTTGTTGCACCTCCACTTGTTTTATTTGATTCAATGCAGGGTAAGGACACTCAGCAGCTGTTTACACATCTGGATGCAGGGGCACTAGTGTGGGACACCAGAACAAACTTTTTAGGGTGTCCCACGCAGGTGCTCCAGTGGATACTAGGGATCTCTATATGTGTGTGATACTTTACCAAAAAAGGTAAGTATTCCAGCTTTAAGAAAAGGGGGAAAATCATGTTTTCAGCCTGAAACTGCCAAAACAGACAATTGTATAGAAGAAAGGGAAAGTTCTGGTGTCACCAGTCACCATCACCTCCATCCCTAAAATATGAAACAAAAAAGAAAAAAATTACCCTGGGACTTTACATGAGGTGGGCACCGCTAAGCCAATAAAAGTAACAGCAGTAAATACAGTATATATTTATTCAGTAAAAGGAGTAAATGCATTGATATCATCAGAAAAAGCCAATTCATACAGAGTACATATAAATGGGTAAGGTAAAAAAGGTGGTACATTTGTGTATAAACAATCACATGACATACAGACATCAGGAGTACCCGACATGTTTTGCGAGTCCCAGCTCGCCCTTCAGGGGTATATGTGTATGAATTGTACCTATAGTAAAAGGATACAGATTGTGTATGTACCATGATGTTGATGTTTTTAGGCAGAGGGTAAGAGGGGCCTAATGAGTAAAGGTCCCATACTCACTACTACAAATATCCGAACCAGCGGGTGTGCAGCCTCCAAACGGCGGCAGCAGGTGTCTCGCCAGGGAGCTGAGGAGGCCTAGCCAGAAAGAACACCACACAGGGTCAATTGGGGGGAAAGCATCGCATGGATAGAAAATGTATGTCCCTATTGGTCTTGCTATGTCCATAGTATGTATTGACTGTAAACATAAAAGGTGTATGTCAGATAATCTGGAGTAATAAGTAAAATACAAGAGTAATGACATAGAAAGATCGATATGTAAATATAGTACTAGAGCCAGGAATGGCGCGGACAAGGAGACTGTAGGGGGATGTGGTAAAGAGATATCAGAGACTAGCATCAGTGAAAATGAAAAATGAAAAGGAAAAAAAAAAAAGAGGAATTGAAGTGCAAGTATAGGAAAAAGCCTGTGTAATTAGACACAGGCTGCAGGTGAGTGCTTGAAGGGAACCATGTAAGAAAAACAAATGAATATACCTGAGTGAAGTAAGTGTATAAATGCATGAGTAGTGGGTCCCAGCAGGAGGCCTCCACAAGCATGTGCATTCAGTGAAGAGAGAGCAGCAAAAGAATCCATGCAGTGCTAAACCTCCAAGTTATAACCCGGAAAGGTTCAAGAGGCTCCGCCCCCAATGCCATGTGTGAATGACTGGCGTGCGAACGCAGGAGGCGTCCGCCATCATCTGGAGGTGCGGATGCACAGACACTCCTATAGGTCATCTAGATGGCACAGTGCGTGCAGCCGTAGCGATGCTGCGAAATCGCAGACATCGAACAGCTGGCGCATACACATGTACGACACTTCCAAGCAATGTTTCATATTACTATTTCTGCCCTCAAATATCTGTGTGCTAAATATACTTTTTTTTATTCACATAGGGGAGAAAAGAATTGGGACATCAGAGGACACCAGGGACCCACAACCTCCTAAAGATGGGGAAATCTCAAAACAACAACCTCAGGATGTGGAAGAAGGAGAGGTTTATGATTTGGGTGAAATAGTGACCACAACAGGTGTGTATCTGAGACCACAGCTTCAGGTAATAGATGTATGCCTGCATATTTATAATACATGGTGTGTTTTTTTTATTTTAGGTGATGTGGATGTTGTGGAAGAAGAAACATATTTCCCAAGTGCAAGTGCACACGTCCTCATTGGGGAGATCATGGTGTGCAATCGGGATTTACAGAAGATCAAGGAAGACATCAATGATGTTGAAAAAAGACTCAAAAACATCATTGATGTTTTAGGCAGAATCTAAAACACACCAAAATGTTTGTAATTTTTTTTTTATAACTTTTCTAAAAAATGTTGAAAAGCCAAATTTTGAAGATGCACACAGTGTGTCAACATGTGCTATCTGCCATCACAGGATATCAATGTACGCGTTTTGTGGGTGCAACCCCTTCCACGCAACTAAAGTAGCTGAGAGGAAGGGGTTGCACCCCCAAAACATGTCCATTGATCCCCCAAGATGCGAGCTAGCACATGTTGACCTTAGGCATGGGATCAGGAGGGAAATCCCCATTTTGACTCCCAATTTGTGTGCATCTTCAAAATTTGGCTTTTACAGGGGTGACCTCACCTCATCTGATGAAGGCAATATCAACACAGTTTAGACATACTAATGTCTGATATTGCCTTCACTTCCTGATTCCCTCACCTAGGATGGCGGCGGCAGCTGCCGAGAACCGAGCGGGTTCTCGGCGTCCCCTGCCGACATCGCTGGACCCTGGGACAGGTAAGTGGCCATGTATTAAAAGTCAGCAGCTGCAGTATTTGTAGCTGCTGGCTTTTAATATTTTTTTTTTGTTGGTGGTGTGGGTGAACCCCCGCTTTAAGTTCGTGTTTACAGTGACAATGGGGGATATTTCCTAAAGGCAAATTCACTTTGCACTACAAGTGCATTTTCAGTGCAGTTTCAATGCACTTTCAAGTGCACTTTTGCAGGGCACTTGCAGTGCCACATGGATTTTCCTTTAGTAAATAACACCCACTGTGCTTTATAATTTGCAATAATCAGGCCATTTTCGTCACTCCAAAAAATTAATTCATGGTGCTGAAAATGATGAATATTTTTATCCTTAATGCATTACATACATTAACAACAAAAACAAGGTGTATGTGTACCAGACCCACAACATAATAGTTAGCTGAAGAAGAGATTGTCACCTCATGTATCAAAGAAATTACGTTTGCACTATTGAAGAAAATGGCCCATTGGAGAACCTAGGAGACAGCTAAAAGAAACACAAGCAGTAAATCAAAGGAAATATTTTTCAGTTTAAAATACAAATTTATTTTAAAAATACATTTATTTAAATATATATAATGTGATGTTAATATAGTCCTTCTGCAGGACCTGAATGATGGCAGAAAAGGTCTCGGAAAAAATGATCCCCAGAGCCTGGGGGGAGATGCCTGTCGAGAACTTGATGTCCTGCAGACTTCTCCCCATCGCCAAGTACCGCAAGGTGGCAACTAGCCTTTGTTCCGGAACGATGGCTTGCCACATGCAGGTGTCCTGCTTTGTAATATAAGGGGACAGCAAAGCCAACAGACGGTGAAAAACAGGGTCCCTCATCCGGAGATAATTCCTGAAATCATCAGTATTATTCTCATGGATCTATATACAAGCTGTACACTCACTATTTTACACTGTACCAAAGTGTCATTTTTTTCTGTGTTGTCATATGAAAAGATATTATAAAATATTTACAAAAATGTGAGCGTTGTGCTCACTTTTGTGCGATACTGTATATATTTTATATAGCAAGCACACTTACATTTCTCAGATGTGAATAGAGCTTTTTATTTTTTTTCACTATTTGTATTTTGGATACAGTGTATTACACTACATAAGGAACTCACCTTCATATAATATATTTTTTATTGTCTTATATAGATCTCCCACTGTCACACACCTATTTAAAAATAATTAAGTTTAGGTGATATATATATGTCATTTTCACATTCTTTTTAGCAGCGCCATTTCCTCTTTTCTGTGATTATTTGTTTTTTGGGCATCACTTTGTGGCGTCTTTGTTTGGGGAGGCTGCAGCTATACTTTTAATTAAGCGCAGAATTCTTTGTTTAATACAGCCATTAATGTCTAAACCGCTGGCAACAAAAGTGAGTACACACCTAAGTGAAAATGTCCAAATTGGTCCCAAAGTGTCAATATTGTGTGTGGCTACCATTATTTTCTAGCATTGCCTTAACCCTCTTGGGCATGGAGATCACCAGAGCTTTACAGGTTGCCACTGGAGTCCTCTTAGTCCTCTTCCACTACTCCATGATGACATCACAGAGCTGGTGGATGTTAGAGACCTTGCACTCCTCCACCTTCCATTTGAGGATACCCCACAGATGCTCAATAGGGTTTAGGTCTGGAGACATGCTTGGCCAGTCCATCACATTTACCCTCAGCTTCTTTAGCAAGGCAGTGGTCAACTTTGAGGTGGGTTTGGGGTGCTTATCATGTTGGAATACTGCCCTGCGGCCCAGTCTCTGAAGGGAGGAGGTCATGCTCTGCTTCAGTATGTCACAGTACGTGTTGGTATTCATGGTTCCTTCAATTAACTTTAGCTCCCCAGTGCCGGCAGCACTCATGCAGCCCCAGACCATGACACTCCCACCACCATGCTTGACTGTAGGCAAGGCACACTTGTATTTGTACTCCTCACCTGGTTGCCGCCACACACGCTTGACATCATCTGAACCGAATAAGTTCATCTTGGTCTTATCAGACCACAGGATGTGGTTCCAGTAATCCATGTCCTTAGTCTGCGTGTCTTCAGCAAACTGTTTTCTGGGCTTTCTTGTGCATCATCTTTAGAAGAGGCTTCCTTCTGGGAAGACAGCTATGCAGACCAATTTGATGCAGTGTGCGGCGTATGGTCTAAGCACTGACAGGCTGACCTCCCACCCCTTCAACCTCTGCAGCAATGCTGGCAGCACTTATACGTCTATTTCCCAAAGACAACCTCTGGATATGACGCTGAGCACATGCACTCAACTTCTTTGGTCGACCATTGCGAGGCCTGTTCTGATTGGAACCTGTCCTGTTAAACCGCTGTATGGTCTTGGCCACCATGCTGCAGCTCAGTTTCAGGGTTTTGGCAATCTTCTTATAGCCTAGGCCATCTTTATGTAAAGCAACAATTCTTTTTTTCAGATACTCAGAGAGTTCTATGCCATGAGGTGCCATGTTGAACTTCCAGTGACCATTATGAGAGAGTGAGAAAGATAACACCAAATGTAACACACCTACTCCCCAGTCACACCTGAGACCTTGTAACACTAACGAGTCACATGACATCGGGAGGGAAAATGGCTAATTGGGCCCAATTTGGACAATTTCACTTAGGGGTGTACTCACTTTTGTTGCCAGCGGTTTAGACATTAATGGCTGTGTGTTGCGTTATTTTGAGCATACAGCAAATTTACACTGTTATACAAGCTGTGCACTCACTACTTTACATTGTAGCAAAGTATAATTTTTTCAGTGTTGTCACCAGTGTTGCCAACCAAAATTTGCTGGCACAGCCAAGTTTTTACTGCCATTTCCAAAAGTTACAAAATTACTCTTTTAGGTGCAACTTTCAGTATTTAGGCTAAAAACAAGAATAATATGCAATTAGCAATGTGATGTAAGGTAGATATTAAAGTAAAAACATATTTCCCATTTTATTTTTGTTATAGTAGGTTAGTAGCTCAGGGACAGGACTCAGGGGGGTAAGAAATTAGAATGGGCGTCACACACACACATGGAATTGACTCTCACAGTGACACTGACAGCAGTGTGCAGCAGCAGAGATGATGAGGACATCTCACCGACAGGACACATCCCTCCGGAGTCATAGTGACAGTCTCTATCCATGCCAGGTGGTCCCCTCAGTCCACTCCAGTCCAAACAGCACTGACAGTCCCACTCCCAGCTTGCCTTACTTCCGTCCTGCAGACCGACTAACGAGGCTCCGGCCATTCCGCTCGGCTCTCTTGCACCATGACATCATACGACATGCTCAGGCACCATCTCCTGCCCTGGTGCCGCCCAAGCACACTGTAGCAGGCACTTGGATGGTCTCGGCTGGCTCCAGACCAGAAATGCGCATGAGCAGTTTCAAGCCACGCATCACAGCCACATTTTTTACTGGCAACTTTTTCCTGTTATTGGCATTTACTAGCAGGAGTAAAGTGCCCGTTTTTTTACTGGCTGTCAATAAAAATACAGATGGTTGTGACATGAAAAGATATAACAAAATATTTACAAAAATGTTAGGGGTGTACTAACTTTTGTCAGATACTGTATATACAGTGCCTTGCAAAAGTATTCACCCCCCTTGGCATTTTCCATGTTTTGTTGCCTCACAACCTGGAATTAACATGGATTGTTTGAGGATTTGCTTCATTTAATTTACAGAACATGCACACAACTTTGAAGGTGTTTTTTTTTTATTGTGAAGCAAACAACAAATAGGACAAAATAACAGAAAAAGTCAATGTGCATAATTATTCTCCCCTCTAAGGTCAGTACTTTGTAGAGCCATCTTTTGCGGCTATAACAGCACCAATATTGGAGTGAGTTATTCCCACGCTATCAAATATGAAAGCGGCTGCGGGTGGAAAAGCTGCATGCGCCGATTAAGGTAAACACCTGACCTTTTGGATAAATATGAAAAATGGGTGATGCTGCGCTAATCCTGAATGCAAGAACCAGTGTGGCTTAGATGATAAACGTCACTTATGTCGTTAAGATAATAAATAGTGAAGATAAATTACAATGGTGGTATTGGTGTTAAAACTAATATAATAACTAAAAAAGTAGTGCGTAAAGTATTCTGGATATAGATTGTAACAGCTAAGATCGTGACAGAGATTAATAAGTATATAATACAGCATAAAAGATGACAAAAATTAATAAAGTGAAACCCATATACTGGAGGGTAAATAACAGTGATAATAAAACTGACTAAACATCAATAACTGACAATGATCCTAAATAAAGTGCATAATAGTTGAAGCTGTGTGCATCCACAGCTCAAAAATGACAATGTGTATAGTGCAAACATAAAGTGCAATGTGAAAGCCTTTTAATCAGTGGGGGAGTGGTTCGCTACTTTTTGCATAAGGTGCATAATGTGCAAAACTTCATCAAAAGATGATATGGTAAGTGTCCCAAATCTTGAAAAATGAAAAAAGAGAAAAACAATGAAAAAATAATAAATGAAAAAAACTTTCACAAGAAAAAAAGTCCTTTGAATTTAAATATGTGACAGCAACGTCCTAGCATGCACACGTTGCAGTTAGAGTGCTAAGGTGAATCACATCAAGTGCTTCTTCGTGTGCAGACACTCAGGTGGGTAATGGCTCCTTGCCTTAAGATAATAGGGCAAAAGCATGTAACCAGGAGAGCTTTTCGCAGCATCCGCCTATGGGCTCCAGCGCGTCCCTCACCAGCCTAGGTCCTAGGATGGGGTTCCCTCAGATGTAGTGCGGGGGGGATGTAAAAGATAATAGGCAGGAAGAAAGCCAATAGTGTAATCCCGTTTGATAGATAAAACCTCACGATCTTAGCTGTTACTATCTATATCCAGAATACTTTACGCACTACTTTTTTAGTTATTATATTAGTTTTAACACCAATGCCACCATTGTAATTTATCTTCACTATTTATTATCTTAACGACATAAGTGACGTTTATCATCTAAGCCACACTGGTTCTTGCATTCAGGATTAGCGCAGCACCACCCATTTACATATAACAGCACCAAGTCGCTTTGGATAAGTCTCTATGAGCTTGCCACATCTTACCCCTGGGATTTTTCCCCATTCCTCCTTGCAAAATGGCTCCAGCTCCTTCAAGTTGGATGGTTTGCACTTGTGAACAGCAATCTTTAAGTCTGACCAAAGATTTTCTATTGGATTGAGGTTTGGGCTTTGACTAACACCTTTACATGTTTCCCTTAAACCACTCAAGTGTTGCTTTAGCAGTGTGTTTGGGGTCATTGTCCTGCTGGAAGGTGAACCTCCGTCCTAGCCTCAAATCACACACAGAGTGGTACAGGTTTTGCTCAGGAATATCCCTGTATTTAGCACCATCTATCTTTCCCTCAACTCTGACCAGTTTCCCAGTCCTGACTGCTGAAAAACATCCCCACAGCATGATGCTGCCACCACCATGTTTCACTGTGGGGATGGTGTTCTTTGGGTGATGTGATGTGTTGGGTTTGCGCCAGACATAGCGTTTTCTTTGATGGTCAAAAAGTTCAATTTTAGTCTCATCAGACCAGAGCACCTTCTTCCATACATTTTGGGAGTCTCCGACATGCCTTTTCGCAAACTCAAAATGTGCCATTTTGTTTTTTGCTGAAAGTAATGGCTTTCTTCTGGCCACTCTGCCATAAATCCCACTTCTATGGAATGTACGGCTTATTGTCATCCTATGTACAGATACTCCAGTCTATGCTGTGGAACTCTGCAGCTCCTCCAGGGTTACCTTAGGTCTCTGTGCTGCCTCTCTGATCAATGCACTCCTTTCCCGGTCTGTGAGTTTTTGTGTGCGGCTGCCTCTTAGCAGGTTTGCTGTTGTGCCATGTTCTCTCCATCTGGTTATGATATATTTGATGGTGCTCCTAGGGATCATCAAAGATTTGGATATTTTTTTATAACTTAACCCTGACTTCTCAACAACATTGTCCCCTATTCTCAATATTACGCATCATGTTTATTTCCTTTCTATTATATTGCATTACTTAACTTATACCATGTTCCTTATTCTTTCTTTTTATAGAGTTATCTCTTAATATCGGTCACGTCTTATTTCCCTGAGGAACCAATATCTTGGCAAAACATGTAGGGAAGACTTGATCCGCAATTATATATAGGCATATACCATTCTGGACAATAGTAAATTAGATGTGCTCACTTTCTTTTAATTCAAATATGATTTTTTTTGTCTGTGTGTATTATCTGTTTTTGATACTATGTAATAAAATGTAATATTTTAACAATTTTTGATTGAGTTGTTCTGGCACCGCAATAATCCCCATCCTCTCTACTTCTCTTTTTTATCTAATACAGACATATCTGCCACTTTCTCCCATTGTCCCTTACTTGTTTGGAGAGTTCCTTGGTCTTCATGGCAGTGTTTGCTTAGTGGGGCCTCTTGCTTAGGTGTTGCAGCCTCTGGGGCCTTTCAAAAAGGTGTGTATATGTAATGACAGATCATGCAAGACTTAGATTGCACACAGGTGAACATCATTTCACTAATTATGTGACTTCTGAAGATAATTGGTTGCACCAGAGCTTATTATGTGCTTCATAACAAAGGGGGTGAATACATACGCACATGCCAATTATCAGTTTTTTATTTCTGAAAAATAGTTTTATGTATATATTTTTCAAATTTTACTTCACCAACTTAGACTATCGTGTTCTGATCCATCACATATAATTCAGATGAAAAAAACATTGAACTAAAGGCTGTAATGTAAAAAAATAGGTAAAATGCCAAGGGGGGTGAATACTTTTGCAAGGCACTGTACATGCATATGCTGCTAGTTGATACATGTGTTTTTCTTTTTTATGCCTCCACTACAGGGTGTCACCTGTAAAATACACAATATGGCCAAAAGTTTGTAGACACCTAGGGGGGAATTTATTAAAACTGGTGCACACAGAATCTTGTGCAGCTGTGCATAGTATCCAATCAGCTTCTAGGTTTTATTGTCAAAGCTTAAGGCTGGGTTGACATATATGCCAATTGGATGAGGATTTCCCCGCATCCAGTTCGCATGAGAGGCGAGTGTGACTGGCTCTCAATGGAGCCAGTTCGCACAGGTCCGAGTTGGCCACGGTCTGAATTGCAGATGGGTCCTGTGCATCTTTGGGTCTGGTTTAGGTGTGAATTCAGGCAAAAATTCAGGCCTGAATCACACCTAAACCAGAAACGCACCTTAACCCATGCTGTGAACTGTGGCCGCACATATGTGAGCCCAACCTAATTGAACAAGCTGAAGTTACAAGCTGATTGGTTGCTATGCACAGCTGCACCAGATTCTGTGTGCATCAATTTTAGTAAATCTCCCTCCTAATCTGTGGAATTTTGAGACCATTTAGTCAAAAGATCATTTATAAGGTCAGGTACTTGGTGTTGGATGAGATGACCTGACATTTCAATTTATCCCAAGGGTGTTTGAGAGGCTGCAGACCACTTAAGTTCCTGCACATCAAACTTGTAAAATCATATCTTTACAACCTTAGCTATGTGCATCTAAACCAGTGTTTCTAATTCCCAGCCCTCAAGCGCACCAGCAGGTCATGTTTTCAGGATTTTGCTCAGATGAAAACGGTTGTGGTAATTACCAAGGCAGTGAAACTGATCAAATCACCTGTGCAAAATAACGGAAAGCCTAAAAACATGACCTGTTGGTGCGCCTTGACGACTGGAATTGGGAAACACTGATCTAAACACAATAATTTAGAGGAGTGTCCATATAATGTTGGCCATAAGGTGTATTTTATACCTTGACTGCCTATGAAAATGGCTGCTTTTCCCTTGTACTGTAGTTACCTACATTTACTTAAAATTCAAAGGGTTGTTAGCGATTTTTTAGAGTCAGGGTCAACCCTCTATTATCTTTCTCTTTAAAGATATTGGTTGCTTTATTGCTGCCTTCAATAAATATTCAGTGTTGTACCTGTATGCCTGGCTCCAACAATATTATCAGAAACATTGTCCATTCTATGCAGTAATTCTGACCTGCAGTGACGCAGACTTTGAGCATAAGCCGATCAATTATTTGATTTACTGAACCATCTAAATTAATTTAGCGATATTTTACAAGCATAATTCAGCACTGCTTTAACAGTAATAAATGACATCTGGCTCCCCTGAGACAAGAACAAGAGAAGCCACTCTAGCAATTTCCAGACATGACCTAGCTCAGTTCCATTTAAGAAAAAGGAAATTGCCATATCTCTGATTAAAGAGATATTTTTAATCAGATGAAGTGCTTTATAAAGTTACAGCCAAGATTCCAATGCGCTTACTTGGCTATTCCATTGTGTTAGAGGTGAATGCTTCTACTGGATTTAGATGTAATCAGCACATACATGTTTTGCTGTAACCAGCACCTTACTTTGCACAATTTACTATTTCTAATGAGCGGTTGTAATGTTTTTCAGTCCACCTGATACTGATTTTCTAGTGATTGGATGACTGTGGCAGAGTTTAATCCCAAACTATCCTACCAATGATCTTCAAGACACTGGTGGGTGAGCAATACCCAGATTTGCTTACTTCTTTGGTTATGACAGCCTTGCTTAACCATATGTCCCTAACATTGCTGTAAAGCTAATTTCTACATATCTTCCTTTTTAAAATCTCTTAGGACGACTGTGATAAAAAAATATCATATGTTATTTAATTTTTTCATACGGATATATGGAGGATGCCGTATAGAATGAAAGACAATGATTGCTACCCATGGAACACAATATACTGTCATGGTTGGAATTGTTGTCCTGCATCAGGTTCTCAGAGATTTGCTATGGGAGATCAAAGCCAGATTTGGGTCAAAATAGGACAATCACTTTGTGTGGAATTCAAAATCTGAAGTAGGCTTAAGAAGTGCGTCTCATGGTAGCACAAATTGAAGGTAATAGCTTAACTGGGAATATTCAAGCCAAGCCATAGGGGGTTATGACAGTGTGGCAGGAGTCTTGACAGGGGTGGTAGGTTCCCCATGCCTGAGTTAATGTATTTGAGAGAAACATGCCTGTGTCGTTTTTCCATGATAAGAAATGAGAGAGACGTAGAATTAGAGGGAATACATAGTCCCCCAATAGTGGAATAAAAGGGCTGGGCCTGGTGGACAACGATCTCTTGTTTAGGTAAGGATCCCACACACACAAAGAATGTGCTCTACTAAGATCGGTAAGGATTTCATAGGAGGTATGTGCATAGGCGGGGTCCACGGTAAAGATGTGATATTCGGGTCAAAAAGGTTGTTTTCAAGGACGGTCCATAGTTTTGTGAGCTTACCGTGCCTGTCTAGGATGCAGAACAAAGAGGATGTGTGGGGATATAGAGACAAGTGAGGAAGTGCCGCCTCACCTCTCCATTTGGGTAAGGATAAGATAGTAGATTTAATCATTGGTTTCTTGTGTCGTCATATGAACTGACGAATAGCTATTTTAACCCTGTGTAGAAAGCTCTTGGGGGAGGAACAGGGACTGTCAGAAATACATAAAGCAGCTTGGGTAGGATAACAATTTTTTTATTTATACAACCAAGCCGGGAGAAGTACGGCTTGTTGTAAGACTGTAAGCAAGTATTGATCATGCGAAGAAGAGGAGTATAGTTTAAATCTGCAAGGAGGTAGGAATATGTATTCCCAAATATTTGATGGCTTGTCATAGCCATTTAAAGGGGAAGTTAGATTGGATGCAAGCTATCTCCTGAGCAGATAAGGAGATGTTAGAGCCTCCGTTTTGTCATAGGTAAATTTAAAGTTACTTACCCCTCCAAATTCCTTAAAATTTGAGATTATAGAAGGGAGAAAGATATGTGGGGATGTAACAAACAAGAGGAGGTCATCTGCACATATGGATAGTTTATATTAATGAGATCCTATCTCAATCCCCTTAATCGCAGGGTTGTTGTAAACCGCCACTGCAAGATCTTCAATAGTAATAATGTACAGTATAAAAAGGGGGATAAGGGACAACCCTACCGGTAGTGATTTGAATCCATAGAGGGCTACAGAGGTGACCATTAGATCGGACACCAGCAGACAGGTTATGATAGAGGGCTAGGACATTATAGAGAATATTGGGACCCAATTCAATTTGTTGATAAGTTGCTGTAAGAAATTCCCAGTTCACCCGGTCAAATGCCTTATTGGCATCAACTTAATTAGCCATGCTGGTCGCTTACATGTTCGGGCATACTCTATCCGAGATATCGTTTTTAGAGTGTTGTGTTGTCTTGAGCGTCTCTTCCTGGGGTGAACCAAACTTGATCAAGATGGATAAGGTTTGTAAAGAGGGTCATTAAGTGGTTGGCAATTAGTTTGGAGTATAAACAGATGTTCGTAAGAGAAATGGGACGGTAGCTCCCACATTGGGGTAGCATGTTTGCTAGGTTTAGGCAGAACTGCAATGTGAGCCATTAACGTTTGGGTAGGGAAGCCCTTGTCACGCAAAATGGCATTGTAGGATTTGAAGAGGAATGGAGTGAGAAGATAACAAAATAATTTGAAGAAAAGAGGAGTGAAACTGTTAGGTTGGAGCGAGGATATTGCCCTTATAGCTCCTCTTCCCTGTTTCAGGTCCTCTGCTTTAGAGTCAGGTATAGTCAGGAGGGTTGATATCATTAATTTTCCATGGATGATATGTCATATGGCCCTCAGGGTATTTTGTTTTAGAGATGAAGGTCATGTAATTTTTAGCATGGAGTGCCCTAACTTTGTTTCTCACCTTCAATATATAACCGTTTACAGAAGTGGTCTCTGGTAGAAAGAGTTTTCTGGTTTGGTAAGTCCAGGTGTTGATGCCCAGCCTCAGACAGTTAAGGTAACATGTCATTGGATTGATATTGTTTCTGGGAGGTTAGTCAGGAGATCAAGGACAACAGACTCTGAATTTAAGATAGGTGGGATTTTTTTAAAACATGAACCATGTTTTATAGAGATGCCCCTTAGCACGCATTTTAGGGCTTCCCATTGAGTGGATACTGGGGTATCATCTCATTGGTGATTGTAAACAAAGTGGGACATTACGTTAACGATTTCAGTCTTGCAAAGGGCATCTTTGAGTAAGTTGTCATTGAGTTTCCATGTCTAGTCTTGGTTAGTAGAGTTGGGGCGAACACCCCCTGGTTCGGTTCGCACCAGAACTCCCGAACATGGAAAAAGTTTGGCCTCAAACCGCGAACCCTACTGTATTAAAGTCTATGGGACCAGAACTTGAAAAACCAAACGTCCCCATTTTGAAGGCTTATATGCAAGTTGTTTGCCATAAAATGGGTATTGGGGCTCAGGTAGTGCCCCAGGAGACATGTATCAAGGCAAAACTTTTTTTAAAAAAAGATTGTTTTTAAAGGAGCAGTGATTTTAATGATGCTTAAAGTGAAACAATAAAAATGAAAAATTCCTTTAAGTATAGTGCCTTGGGGTTCCCCTTAGTCTAGACAGACTAAGGGAAATCCCCAGGCACTATATATAAATTAATTTTTCATTTTTATTGTTTCACTTTATTGTTTCACAGGCGTAAAGTGGCACATGTGTACCATGTATAGAACCTGCTGCAGCAAAACTGACATATATATAAAGAAAAAAAAGTTTCATCTAAATAGATTTTCCCAGCTGGAAGCCATTGCCAGCAATACTAAGATCAAAGAATGGAAAAATGGTATATATCGCTCTGACACCCCAAAAAAGGTAATCAAATAGCAGCCAGCACAACACTAAACAAGTGCAAATCAAATAATGTGTATATAAAAAATTACAGTATGTGCAGCGCTTAAAAGTAAATATGCAAAACCAATGAAGTATAATGTGAATAACCACAAGAAAATGATATAATTATGTACTTCTACACATTCATATGTGAAAAAATAGAATTTTTGTACTTCTACGCATTTATAAGTGTCAATAAGTTCAATGTAAATGACTACAAACAATATATAAATATAAAAAAGTAACGTGAATATCACAGGATATCCAATGTTCTATAAGTCCATATACTGTCATATAGAAGTTGATACAACTTGAAACAGTCCATAAAGGAGTAGCGAACTGAAAATAACTTAAGAAACAAAGAAAGTTGTTTCCACGTGACATCAATTTTGAGTGAAAAAACAGCAGTAGAACCACCACCGGTTGTGTAAAGGCTTACCGGAGTAAATGGAGTCAAATGAGCTTATGCTCAATGAGTCATCAAGGCTTGTGGTGTAAACACCAATGCATGGAACCTCTACGCCTGTATTCGGGATCAGAGTGGAAGATGGAGGCAAACCAGAACAGCAATCCTTAGAGATAGCCACCGTGACATACTAGGTCCTCTCATGCAGTCAAACAGTATAACCAAAAGAGAAAAAAATCCACATAGTGTGAACCTGTAAAAAATGCAAACGTTTAATAAAATTGGGATCACTCACATTTAAGTAGGAGTATGAAGCGCTTAAAATATACAGTAAGAACAAAGCAATGGCATCTGCAGGGCTCGCCCCAACACGTTTTGCCTAAAGAGACATCACCTGGGGTGTGAGCCTGCCGTAGCCACTGCGTTTTATATAAAATATAAGACCTCCAATCATGTAAATGCCGACCTGTGATTGCAATCTGTGCTTCAAACATATTGTCATGGCACTTCCTGTTTGGCAAAATGGCGCTGTCAGGGTATCTAATTGACCAGACCGTGTGGACTGCACAGAGGAGACCAGAAACGCATGTAAGTGAAATAATGGTGTTTATTAAATAAGTGACAAGTAAAAGGAATATAAACAGTGCAAAACCAACACAACAAACCCACTACAAACAACAATATATACAAGTAAATGGAGATACCGGAATCGTAAACAAGCCAGGCCAAGGTCATACACAGGGAGGTCAGCAGATGGGCAAGGACGGGAAACCGAATAGGACAGGGAGAGGATGGATGGATGGGATACAGGGCAGGGATCCAAGGTAACCAGGAACAGAAGGGACAGGACCAGGAAGGGCTCAGGATAGGGATTGGATCAGATCAGGTCAGGACAAGGCAGATGCAGGCTCAAGGTCAAAATAACAGGCAGCAAGGTCAGAATGCAGGGAGAGAGATACCAAGGCAAGCCTATGAGGGCTTGCTGGGTATTTATAAGGCTGTGGTAATTGAACTCATGTCAAAGCTGAGCGCAGTGTGTGCTGTTTGCTCCACACTGCCGGAGTGCACCCGTTGGTGGACACCGGTACTACGGCCCAGGGATGCAACAGTGCCACCAGCAGGAGAGAATTCTTACTGCAGGACCCAGGTGTTGGAAGACACCCGCTGGTGGACACTGGTACTGCGATCCAAGAGACCGATAGCACCACCAACGGGTAAACCCTCTCATGACAGTACCCCCCCTAAAGGAGCGGCCTCCGGACGCTCTAACAAGGTGCAATTGTTCAAAGTTCATGGCCTCCAACCGAACAGATGAGGGCACATCAGGCTGGGCATCGGGTACATCAAACTGGACAGTGGGTACATCTGAGAAGACAGTGGGCACATCCGAGCAGACAGCGGGCACATCCGAGCAGACAGCGGGCACATCCGAGCAGACAGCGGGCACATCCGAGCTGACAGCGGGCAGGAATACACCAAGCTGGGCAGCGGGCACTTCGAGCTGGGCAGCAGGCGCATCAGGCTGGGCAGCAGGCACGAGCACTTTGAGCTTGGCAGCAGGCACGTCGAGCTGGGCAGCAGGCACATCAGGCTGGGCAGCGGGCATGGGCACTTCGAGCTGGGCAGCAGGCACATCAGGCTGGGCAGCAGGCATGGGCACTTCGAGCTGGGCAGCAGGCACATCAGGCTGGGCAGCAGGCATGGGCACTTCGAGCTGGGCAGCAGGCACATCAGGCTGGGCAGCAGGCATGGGCACTTCGAGCTGGGCAGCAGGCACATCAAGCTGGGCAGCGGGCATGGGCACTTTGAGCTGGGCAGCAGGCACATCAGGCTGGGCAGCGGGCATGGGCACTTCGAGCTGGGCAGCAGGCACATCAGGCTGGGCAGCAGGCATGGGCACTTTGAGCTGGGCAGCAGGCACATCAGTCTGGGAAGCTGGCACGTCAGTCTGGGAAGCTGGCACGTCAGTCTGGGAAGCTGGCACTGAGACATCAGGCTGGAAGGCAGGCACTGGGACAATAGACTGGGAAGCTGGCACATCAGACTGGGAAGCTGGCACATCAGACTGGGAAGCTGGCACATCAGACTGGGAAGCAAGCTTCGAGACATCAGGCTGGAGGGCAGGCACTGAGACAACAGACTGGGGAACTGGCACATCACACTGGAAGGCAGGCATCGAGGCATCAGGCTGGAAGGCAAGCTTCGAGACATCAGACTGGGAAGCTGGCACATCAGACTGGGAAGCTGGCACATCCGACTGGGAAGCTGGCACATCCGACTGGGAAGCTGGCACATCAGACTGGGAAGCTGGCACATCAGACTGGGAAGGTGGCACATCAGACTGGGAAGGTGGCACATCAGACTGGGAAGCTGGCACATCAGACTGGGAAGCTGGCACATCAGACTGGGAAGCTGGCACATCAGACTGGTAGGTAGGCATCAAGACATCAGGCTGGAAGGCAAGCTTCAAGACATCAGGCTGGGAGGCTGGCACATCAAACTGGGAAGCTGGCACGTCAAACTGGGAAGCTGGCACGTCAAACTGGGAAGCTGGCACATCAGGCTGGTAGGCAGGCATCGAGACATCAGGCTGGGAAGCTGGCACATCAGACTGGGAAGCTGGAACATCAGACAGGGAAGCTGGAACATCAGACTGATAGGCAGGCATCAAGACGTCAGACTGGGAAGCCGACACATCAGACTGAGAAGCTGGCACATCAGGCTGGGAAGCTGGCACATCAGGCTGGGAAACTGGCACATCAGGCTGGGAAACTGGCACATCAGGCTGGGAAGCTGGCACATCAGGCTGGGAAGTGGGAGCAGGTTGGGTTACTGGCAGGATTGTATGAGTGGGGAAGAACTTCCGTTTCTTCTTTGGCTTAACTGCTGGAGATCTGTAGGTGGCTGTAGGACTGTAGACAGGAGGTGAGGCATACTAAAAGGAAGGGCTGGGATATGGCAAGGAAGGGGGAACAGCAGCCAGAGGGAGTTCTTGTGGGGAAGTTGCAGGTATTAGAGAAGAGGCAGGTGGGTTAAAGGCAGGATAGGTACAGGAAGTAGAAACAGGGCATTGATACTTGGTGGGGAGCAGGGTCTATTGGACTGCAGCTGAGGTTGCCAGGGGTGATGGGAGAAAGGACATCTGAGCAGGCAGGTATTTAGTAGCAGGTCTGGTTTGTGGAGAGCTGACAGAAGCTGGGCATAACAGGTCTAACCATGCCTGAAGTACAGGTAGCACAAAAGTGGCCTCACATTCCCTCTGTCTGACCAGCGACTGCACTTCATCTATACAATCCTTCAACAACTGTTTGGGACAAACCGAATAATGCTCAAAAAAGGATGCAGAGTCATCCTCCAACAGCCATACTAAGGACGCAACCTGGTTAATGCTGATGGGGGGAGAAAAGTCATCATGGCTCTTTGGGATACAAGGCAGAGCCAGCTCTGTACACATTCCAATCAAAGGCTGAACATCCTCAAACCGTATACTGCCCTGATCGACCACAGAGTGAGCTAAACGGATAATCTCCAGCAGCTGATCACTGGACCACCCTTCCAATGTCTGGCGGAGATATTCAGAACTCTCTGTTGCCAGCAGAGCATAATAAGCAATTATATCTGAATTCATCCCAGTAATGTGCAACAGAACCGAGATGGTTCCCTTGTGCAGCCACTTCTGGTCAGAGATGGCCTTGGTATACTGTCAGGGTATCTAATTGACCAGACCGTGTGGACTGCACAGAGGAGACCAGAAACACATGTAAGTGAAATAATGGTGTTTATTAAATAAGTGACAAGTAAAAGGAATATAAACAGTGCAAAACCAACACAACAAACCCACTACAAACAACAATATATACAAGTAAATGGAGATACCGGAATCGTAAACAAGCCAGGCCAAGGTCATACACAGGGAGGTCAGCAGATGGGCAAGGACGGGAAACCGAACAGGACAGGGAGAGGATGGATGGATGGGATACAGGGCAGGGATCCAAGGTAACCAGGAACAGAAGGCACAGGACCAGGAAGGGCTCAGGATAGGGATTGGATCAGATCAGGTCAGGACAAGGCAGATGCAGGCTCAAGGTCAAAATAACAGGCAGCAAGGTCAGAATGCAGGGAGAGAGATACCAAGGCAAGCCTATGAGGGCTTGCTGGGTATTTATAAGGCTGTGGTAATTGAACTCATGTCAAAGCTGAGCGCAGTGTGTGCTGTTTGCTCCACACTGCCGGAGTGCACCCGTTGGTGGACACCGGTACTACGGCCCAGGGATGCAACAGTGCCACCAGCAGGAGAGAATTCTTACTGCAAGACCCAGGTGTTGGAAGACACCCGCTGGTGGACACTGGTACTGCGATCCAAGAGACCGATAGCACCACCAACGGGTAAACCCTCTCATGACAGGCGCTGGGGCGTGCGTTCCAAGCCTCAATCTGAGTTGAGTTGAATATCCCATAGACTTCTATGGGGGCGGGCCAGTGCAGTTTAAGCCTCGCTCTGGAGAAACCAGAGCAGCTGATGTATCCGCCGCATCATCAACAGGAAGTTAAAAAGCGGTGATAAAACCATATGTTTTTAGTAATAGGGGAAGCAAATAGTCATATTCAAATGGTTAATATTTGAAAAAGCCAAATAGAAAAGAGATTTGGAAATGAAGCAATCATAGGACTGGTCACTATCACAAAACTCCGTTGATAAAAAAAAATATATATATATATATATATATATATATATATATACACATCCCGGCTTTGTGTGTGTATGTATATATATATATATATATATATATATATATATATATATATACTGTATCCAGTTTAGCTAGATCTCACTGCAGACCGTTTCTGGTGTACTCTTTCTAATATACTTCAGGCAGGCAGGTGATTCAGTTACCTTCAGTGTATTTAATATATATATACAGTCAGTCTCGTATATATATATATATATATATATATCCACTGTATCCAGTTTAGCTATATCTCACTGCAGTCCGTTCCTGGTGTACTCTTTCTAATATACTTCAAGCAGGCAGGTGATTCAGTTAGCTGCAGTGTATTTAACCACATGCCAACCGGGCCATAGCCAAAAGATGGCTACAGCACTGTCGGCTTATTCTGGGTGGGCGTCCATGGACGCGTACCCCAGGAACATCCATGACTGCTGGGTCCCGAATCTCGGATCGCGGTAAATGGCCGCTGATAGCGCCTGTTTACCACGTGATCGCTCCGTCAAATGACGGAGCATCACTTGTAAACAAACCGGCGTCATGTCATGACGCCGATTCCTCCCTCCCCTCTCTGTACCAATTGATACAGTGAAAGTGAGAGGAGAGAGGGAGATATTGTTTGCAGCACTGTGGGCACTACAGATCCAGCCCACAGCGCTGCTCAGTGCCCATAGTCTCCCATACTCTGCCATACTATGCAATACTCTGCAATACTATGTCAATACTCTGCAATACTATGCAATACTATGCAATACTCTGCCAATACTCACCAATACTCGACAATACTCGACAATACTCGACAATACTCTGCCAATACTCTGCCAATACTCTGCCAATACTCACTCACATACTCTGCAATAAATGTTAACAGAAACAAAGAATTTTCTTTTTGTTTTTTACCGAATTTTCAGTGATTAAATTTCACCAAAAGAAAGCTCTATTTGTGTGAAAAAAGGGACAAACATTTCAAATGGGTATAGTGTTGCATGGCTGAGTACTTGTCATTCAAATTGTGAGAGCACCGAAAGCTGAAAATTGATCTGGTTAGGAAGGGGGTTTAAGTTCCCAGTGGGTAAGTGGTTAATATATATATATATATATATATATATATATATATATACACACAGTCAGTCTTGTATATATATATCCACTGTATCCAGTTTAGCTATATCTCACTGCAGTTCGTTCCTGGTGTACTCTTCCTGATACTTTAGGCAGGCAGGCGATTCAGCTAGCTGCAGTGTATTTAGTATATATATATATATATATATATATATATATATATATATATATATATATACATACATATACACACATACATATATATATATACATCCCGTCTGGTTCAGTGATCTGCAGTGCATTAAATATATGTAAAGTCTCCAACATATATATCCACTGCATTCCCGTCTAGCCAAGCCCATAGCTGACTTCAGGCCAATGCTGGCGTATGTTTTCAAATACACTTTCAAGCAGGCAGGCAAGTGATTCATTGATCTGCAGTGCATTAAATATATACAGTCTCCAACATATATATATCCACTGCATTCCAGTTTAACCAAGCCTATAGCGGACTGCAGGCCATTGCTGGTGTACGTTTTCAAATACACTTTCAGGCAGGCAGGCAAGTGAGTCAGTGATCTACAGTGCATTATATATATATATATACAGTCTCCAACATGCGAGTGATTCAGTGATCTGCAGTGCATTGAAAATATATACAGTCTCCAACATATATATAGCCACTGCATTCCAGTTTAGCCAAGCCTATATCTGACTGCAGGCCATTGCTGGTGTACGTTTTCAAATACACTTTCAGGCAGGCAGGCAGGTGATTCAGTGATCTGCAGTGCATTAAATATATATATACAGTCTCCAACATATATATATCCACTGCATCCTAGTCTAGCCAAGCCTATATCTGACTGCAGGCCATTGCTGGTGTACGTTTTCAAATACACTTTCAGGTAGGCAGGCAAGTGATTCAGTGATCTGCAGTGCATTAAAAATATATACAGTCTCCAACATATATATATCCACTGCATTGTAGGCTGGCCAAGCCTATATCTGACTGCAAACCTTTGCTGGTGTACGTTTTCAAATACACTTTCAGGCAGGCAAGTGATCTGCAGTTCATTAAATATATATATATATATATATACAGTCTCCAACATATATATATCCACTGCATTCCAGTCTAGCCAAGCCTATATCTGACTGCAGGCCATTGCTGGTGTATGTTTTCAAATACACTTTCAGGCAGGCAAGTGATTCAGTAATCTGCAGTGCATTAAATATATATACAGTCTCCAACATATATATATCCACTGCATTCCAGTTTAGCCAAGTCTATATCTGACTGCAGGCCATTGCTGGTGTACCTTTTCAAATACACTTTCAGGCAGGCAAGTGATTCCGTGATCTGCAGTGCATTAAATATAAATACAGTCTCCTACATATATATATCCAATGCATTCTAGTCTAGCCAAGCCTATATTTGACTGCAGGGCATTGCTGGTGTACATTCTCAAATACATTTTCAGGCAGGCAGACAAGTGATTCAGTGATCTGCAGTGCATTAAATATATATACAGTCTCCAACATATATATATCCACTGCATTCCAGTCTAGCCAAGCCCATATCTGACTACAGGCCATTGCTGGTGTACGTTTTCAAATACACTTTCAAGCAGGCAAGTGATTCCATGATCTGCAGTGCATTAAATATATATACAGTCTCCAACATATATATATCCACTGCATTCCAGTCTAGCCAAGCCTATATCTGACTGCAGGCCATTGCTGGTGTACGTTTTTAAATACACTTTCAAGCAGGCAGGCAAGTGATTCGGTGATCTGTAGTGCATTAAATATATATACAGTATCCAACATATATATCCACTGCATTCCAGTCTAGCCAAGCCTATATCTGACTGCAGGCCATTGCTGGTGTACGTTTTCAAATACACTTTCAGGCAGGCAAGTGATTCCGTGATCTGTAGTGCATTAAATATAAATACAGTCTCCTGCATATATATCCACTGCATTCTAGTCTACCCAAGCCTATACCGAACTATAGACCATTCCTGGTGTATGTATTCAAAGACACTTTCAGGCAGGCAGGCCAGGCAGGTGATTCAGTGATCTGCAGTGCATAAAGATATATATACAGTCTCCTACATATATATCCACTGCATTCTAGTCTAGCCAAGCATATACCTGACTACAGGCATTCCTGGTGTACGTATTCAAAGACACTTTCAGGCAGGCAGGCCAGGCAGGTAATTCAGTGATCTGCAGTGCATAAAGATAAACATACAGTTTCCTACATATATATCCACTGCCTTCTAGTCTAGCCAAGCCTATACCTGACTATAGGCCATTCCTGGTGTACATTTTCAACAACACTTTCAGGCAGGCGATTCAGTGATCTGCAGTGCATAAAGATATATAAACAGTCTCCTACATATATATCCACTGCATTCTAGTCTAGCCAAGCCTATACTAGACTACAGGCCATTCCTGGTGTACGTTTTCAATGACACTTTCAGGCAGGCAGGCAGGTGATTCAGTGATCTGCAGTGCATAAAGATATATATACAGTCTCCTGGTGGTGTTTTGCTAATCCAACAGCATGTCTGGAAGGCCACCAAGGAAAGGCAGACGCTCAAAGGCCACTAAAGGAGGGCAAGCAGGCTATTATTATTATTATAATATTAGCCACAATTGATGTTAATTCGCTCTACACCAGTATCGTACAGAAGGACGGACTAACAGGGGTAGAGAAAGCCCTACATGAACATACCAAGATGAGACAAGCTCAAATTAACTACATATTGGAGGGCCTGCAGATGGCCATGAGTTGTAACTATTTTTGGCACAACCACAGCTACTATGTCCAAGAAAAAGGTGTCGCAATGGGGGCACGATATGCACCCAGCGTAGCAAATCTACTCATGAATCTGTGGGAGGAGGAGTATTTATATGGAAGACATATCCCCCAACTCAGATTCTACCGGAGATATATCGACGACCTTATTATTATCTGGGAAGGTACACCTGAAGAGCTGGAAGAGTTTTTTGCAAATTTGAATACCAATAAGTATGGTCTTACCTTCACAGGAAAGTGGAGTCACCAAAAAAATCGAATATCTTGATTTGGAAATTTTCAAACACGAGGATAGACTATATACTAAAACCTATTTCAAAGCTACAGACAAAAATGGCTACATTCCCACTACTAGCTGCCACCATCCACAATGGAAGGAAAACATCCCGAAAGGTCAAATGCTCAGAATACGTAGAAACTGCGACACCCTGGAGGACTACTTTATACAAGCAGACAGGCTGATTGAACAATTCCAAGAAAAAGGTTATAACAAAGAGAGGTTGATACAGACCAAAATGAAAATAGCGGATATGGATAGGAATAATTTGTTCAGAAAAAAATCAGAATAAGGGCAAACCTATGGACACAGCATTTATTACTGGATACAATAGTCAATATAAAAATCTAGAGTACATTTTCAGAAAGTATTGGCCTATCCTCAGGGAAGATAGAGTGTTATCTACCATACTTCCCAATAGACATGTGCAGGATGAAAAAATTCGTTTAGTTTAGTTTCGTTTCGATTCGTTATTTAACTTAATTCGTTTAGTTAAATTCGTTGCATTCATTACATTCGTTTTCGGAATTCGTTTCGTTTCGTATTCGAATTCGAAAAAATTCGACCGCATTCGAAAAAATTCGACCGTATTCAAAAAAAACTATCAAATTCGAAAAAATTCTAACACATTCGAAAAAAACTGTCAAATTCGAAAAAATTCTACCACATTCGAAAAAAACTATCAAATTCGAAAAAATTCTACCACATTCGAAAAAAACTATCAAATTCGAAAAAATTCTACCACATTCGAAAAAACTATCAAATTCGAAAAAATTCTACCACATTCGAAAAAACTGTCAAATTCGAAAAAATTCTACCACATTCGAAAAAAACTATCAAATTCGAAAAAATTCTACCACATTCGAAAAAAACTGTCAAATTCGAAAAAATTCTACCACATTCGAAAAAAACTGTCAAATTCGAAAAAAACAATAACTGAATTTGAAAAAGTAAACTATATATAACCATTTTGCGAAATTTGAAATTCATATAGAATGAAATCAAATTCCAATAGAAAAGATTAGGATAGAATAGAAAGTATAAAAGAATAGCATAGAAAAACAATAGATCAGAATAGAAAAAAATATAATATATTGTATTCTAAGCTTTTCTATTTGAATTCGAATTCATTCTGTACCAAATTCCAATTTTGGAAGATGGTTAAATATATATATTATTTTTTTTTTCTATTCTGTTCCATTGTTTTTCTATGCTATTCTTTTCTATTCTATTCTAAACTTTTCTATTCGAATTTGAATTAATTCTATGCGAAATTCGAATTTCGGAAGATGGCTTCTAAAATTAGAATTTTGTATAGAATGAATTTGAATTTGAATAGAAAAGATTAGAATAGAAATAGAATAGACTAGAAAAACAATAGAACAGAAGAGAATAAAATATAATATATATATATTTTTTTCTATTCTGTTTCATTGTTTTTCTATGCTATTCTTTTTTATTCTATTCTAAACTTTTCTATTCGAATTTGAATTCATTCTATACGAAATTCGAATTTCAGAAGATGGCTTCTGAAATTCGAATTTCGTATAGAATGAATTTGAAGTTGAATAGAAAAGAATAGACTAGAAAAACAATAGAACAGAACAGAATAAAATATAATATATATATTATATCTTATTCTATTCTGTTCTATTGTTTTTCCAGTCTATTCTTTCTACTCTATTTTAATCTTTTCTATTCAAATTAATTTTATACGAAATTCGAATTTTGGAAGATGGTTTTATATATATATATATATATATATATATATATATATATATAAAATATTTTTTCTATTCTGTTCTAT
>JBBGZY010000265.1:3420000-3620000 GCA_037952925.1 Lithobates clamitans | reverse complement strand
TATATATACATATATATATATATATAAAACCATCTTCCGAAATTTGAATTTCTTATAAAATGAATTCGAATTTGAATAGAAAAGATTAGAATAGAGTAGAAGAGAAAAGACTAGAAAAACAATAGAACATAATAGAATAAATTATATATATTATATTTTATTCTGTTCTGTTCTATTGTTTGTCTAGTCTATTATTTTCTATTCTAATCTTTTCTATTCAAATTCGAATTCATTCTATACGAAATTCCACTTTCAGAAGCCATCTTCCGAAATTCGAATTTCGTATAGAATGAATTCAAATTCGAATAGAAAAGTTTAGAATAGAATAGAAAAGAATAGCATAGAAAAACAATGAAACAGAATAGAAAATTATATATATATATATATATATATATATATATATATATATATATATATATATATAAAACATCTTCCAAAATTCGAATTTCATATAGACCGAAATCAAATTTGAATGTAAAAGATTAGAATAGAATAAAAAATAATAGAAAAGAATAGACTAGAAAAACAATAGAACAGAATAGAAGAAAATATAATATATAGAATGAATTTGAATTTGAATTGAAAATACTATTATAGAATATAAAATAATAGAAAAGAAAAGCATAAAAAAACAATAGAAGAGAATAATAAAATAAAAATTATATATATATATATATATATATATATATATATATATATATATATATATATATATATATATACATATTCTATTGCTTTATTATTTTATATTCTACCTTATTGTTTTTTTTAGAAAAACGTTTTCTATTTTTTTTTAATTTGATTATGTTTTCGAATTCGATTCGAATATGTTTTCGAATATGTTTTCGAATTCGATTCGAATATGTTTTCGAATTCGATTTGATTATGTTTTCGAATTCGATTCGAATATGTTTTCGAATTCGATTCGAATATGTTTTCGAATTCGATTCGAATTCATTCGTTTTTTTTCAGATTCGTTTAAATTCTTTACTTTTGTCATTCGGAAATTCGGATGCATCCGAATTTCCAAATAATGAAAAATTCATCCGAATTTCGATTCGGTACGAAACGAAATGCACATGCCTACTTCCCAACAAACCGAATTTCATCTACAGGAAGGCTCCCAATCTCCGTGATCACCTGGTCCACAATGTCATCAACCCGCCAAAACAAATACAGATCTTCCCCAATCTCACAGGGTTTTATAGATGTCAGAAATGCTTACCCTATAGGGCCAGCAAACCACAACCCCGAAAGAAAGAAACGTTTAGATCGAGGGTGGACCAGAGGGAATATAAAATAAAAAATCTGATCACCTGTCAAAGTACTCATGTGACATACGTCATAGAATGTCCTTGCCACCTTCAGTATGTGGGTAGAACCACACGGCCCCTATATGTTAGGATAAGGGAGCATATAAAAAATATTAAGAAGGGCTTCCCTAAGCACAACTTATCGCGCCATTTTGATCAGGCGCACAATAGGGACCCATCGGGGCTAATCTTTTATGGCATTGACTCTATCAAACCACACTGGAGGGGGGGCAACAAAACCATCCTTATCTCCCAAAATGAAACCGCCTGGATATATAGGTTGGGGTCCCTGGCTCCTAGGGGCCTCAACCTAGATATAGACCTCAACTGTTTTATTGCCAATCCATAAACTTATTGATATGTTTCCACTATAAATTTGGAATAGTTATATCTATTTTAACATATATTTTTCCACATATCATTCAACTTTGGGATAATTTGGGGCGACCCCATTTTTTACTTTATTTTTATTTTTAGCTCTATTTGTATGTTCACATATATATAGGACAATCTCCCTACACATGGAGGTATATTATACTTCTCACTCTCACATGGACTATATCTAGGTTAATTCATCTTCCCACCATTCATCTAGGCATCACACACTTTAGCATACTATGGTTGACATATATACCCAGTGGCAATATGGGTGGTCATAATATAACACAGAGTTGTCACAAATATTCTTATTTATCGAGCACCGTGCATTACCGTATACACCAGTCACGGCATGAGGCCAATGTCGTCACCTATATACATATATGAATATGGGGTTAGGTATATATATGGTACGGACAGGGCTCTCACTCACACTTATGAATAGCAATCAGGGACGGGTCATAATAGGATTCTGATGAGATTCTGGTTTAATTTTAATTTTCTGAGTCCTGATTGTCATGTTTTTCCTTAGCCTGCACTAGACATGGATATACATAAAAGATATATTTCTTCGCTCTTTTTTCACTTGACACATATAATTAAGTTCCTACACATATGCACTAACACTATTGGATACTATTCCTTCTTAGAGTCTATATACTCGTTTCATCAGATATGGTCTTATAATATTACTACATATCTTTTCACATATGGACTGACCGTAGTGTGTATATACACACACTCCCTCTATTCTTTATGTGCAATCACCTAATGGCGTGATGATTACACATACTAATTATTCATAGCTGACCCCCATAGATAAATCAAAACATGCTATGCCCACCAGCTACAATTCTTTAGATACATGGGGACATATCCCTCTATAGGGTTAAACTGTCTTCTATTCTGTATAAAGATGTTACCTGTGTATAATTAGCCTTTTTTCTATGTAATCTGAGTTTATGCTCGTTTAATCTATTAGTCTCCTCAGGCTTGCCAATGTACATGGTTACCCTGAGGGACCTTTTGACAGTATTAATCTAAAAAGGATTTTAAAAGGATCTTATTGTTTATGTATTATCTTGCTGGAGAGTATGCCTTCTTTGACCACTAGGGGCACACAGTGATTCTCGTCACGAATCTATATGCCTTTCTTGGGATGAATAGACTAATATGAAGCCTCCCCCTTTGAAATAGATGGAACAGGGAGCGTGCAGTCTATTTTAAAATCCCTATCCAGGCAGCCCAAGGTCACTCTCACATAGACACTGTGATCGTATGATACTTAATTAACATTCCGATCTGGCCCCTCCCTCCTCTGCCCCCCTCCCTTGCAATGAATAGCAGTGTATGGCTGTCAGCTGAGAGATGAGCGGTACACAGTGAACGCTCTCCACATGATAAAAGTTTACCTTCCGAAGCAACGTAGCACCGTCGCTGAGGAAGTCATAGGACGAAGCGCGCACGACGGACCTACGCTACCCACATCACTTTCTGACAAACCTGTGGGTGAATTAGACATTTGTCCAGCTGATTGCCACTTCCCCACTGGTATCTGTTGTGCTTACAGTAATTGTGGATATCACACAAGACAATATCTGAGCATCACCCTCCCTCTAGTGGTCAAGGGAGGAATAGCGAAGTACTGTGCTTGGATGTGCTTCTAATTATTTTTTAATTATTTTTTAAATACATTTTTTAAAAATAGTTTTTACCTTATTTTGGAAATAATTCGGATGACTATATACTATTTTATAAAATAAAGACACTTTTGAGACTTTATTACACTATGGAAGTCTCCTTTTCTTTGATATATGAGGATTAAGATCCGCCGGGATAAAATTGGAGATGTGACAGCAGTGAACAGGAAAGTCCTTGTTTAGAACTACAGGCCTGATACCCCTGCAGGGGTTCCTACCGTTGGTGAGTGAGCACTTTGAGGGGGGTCACAGAAGTCACCATCCTACGCTATATGCACGAAAGTCACCTGGTGAACAACCTGATTGCGGCATGAACTGCGTGGGCCTGTCACAAATATGTTTTGATCTCCACAGTATATGATCTTTGCAATGGAACACAGAGATATATATGTTATTGATGCATGTGAAAAAAATTTTTGCTTTCCTTACAGGACATAATATATGTGTGCTGACATATGGTTGTTTAATGCATAGAATATGCTGTCTGGAGTTGTTTGATCTAGAGATAATATATTGACCTATCAGGAATATACGTGTTGTGTGATAGGTTATATATATCTCATAGGAGGCTACATGTAAACCCATGCTAACTCACATCTATGTGTTTGAATCATTCCCTACTTATCCGTGACAACGTCACAATTCCCCTATATATATAAAAAAGTGTTTATATATATGTTCGCAAAAAACGTTTTCCACTTAACGTTTTCCTGTACATGCTCAGGCATACAGGTTTCTGAGGTAGCGCCGTTGTATCCCTATAATATTCTTTAATAAATCTGCTAGCAGTACACCTAAATTTGATGCAAATTTCCCTATCCCAGTTGCTAAACCGTCAAAAGAAATTTGGTCCCAGCCATCCACATGCTCAGCAGCTGAATGCTAGTTTGGCTAAATTGCTAGCACTCCAACTGCTGCCTTTTCAGCTGGTAGACTTTGACCCCTTTCGAGAATTTGTGGCACTCAGCATCAGCAACAGTCTTCAAGGGATCATTTTCAGTCCCCAGAAACCCATGGACTTGTACGTGGCTGGGAGGAGGTGGTTACGGATCATGTCGTCCTTAGTGACCCAGAGGACTTTGGACCGAATGGCCAGAGCTTGCACAGTATGCAATTGAGCTACTGGCCTGTCCTGCATCCAGCATTCTATCTGAACGCACATTCAGTGCTGCTGGAGGCTTTGTAACCGATCACAGAGTGCACCTGTCTACAGACTCGGTTGAGCAACTCACCTTCATAAAAATGAATCAGTCTTGGATCACCAGCTACCAAGCACCTGATGCTGATGTAGCCGATTAATTTTTTTATGAATGTGAGATCCCTTGAAGACTGCCTATGCTGATGCTGAGTGACTATCCTGTTATGCTGAGTGACTATCCTATTCCTCCTCAATGTTCATGTTGATAGCTTCTAAGAACATTTTTGGATCTGGGCACCACCACCAGTGCATAAAGCCCAATTTTTTCTGCCCCTGTTTAACAGGGGCGTGTAATTACAATTTTTGCTGTAATATTTTGCAGCAGGGCTCATTCCTGCGCTCAACTAGAGTATCTGTAAGGGGTTGTAGTGTTGTGGCACCAGCACCAGTGCCTAAGGCTCAATTTTTCTGCCCCTGTTTAACATGGGCATGTAAATACATTTTTTGCTGTGATATTTCGCAGTAGGGCCCGTTCCTGCGCTCAAAAAGAGTATCTGTGAGGCTTTACAGTGTTGTGTCACCACCACCACCACCTCCACCTAAGGCCCAATTTTTCTGCCCCTCTTTTACAGGGACGCGTAATTACAATTTTTAATCTAATATTTCACAGCAGGGCTTGTTCCTGCACTCAACAACAGAATCTGTGAGGGGTTACAGTGTTGTGGCACCACAACCACTGCCTAAGACCCAATTTTTCTGCCCCTGTTCAACAGGGGCGTGTAATTACAATTTTTTATCTAATATTTCACAGCAGGGCCCGTTCCTGCGACCACCAAGAGTAACTGTGTGGCCTTACAGTGTTGTGGCAACACCACCACACCACCACCAAAGACCCAATTTTTCTGACCCTGTTCAACAAGGGCATGTGATTAGAATTCTTGATATAATATTTCACAGCAGGGCCCGTTCCAGCACCCACCAAGAGTAACTGTGAGGGCTTACAGTGTTGTGGCCACACCACCATCACCAAAGGCCCACTGTGAGGGCTTACCACCAACACCTAAGGCCCAAATTTCTGCAGAGTATATAGGGCAGGCCGTATAGTGTATACAGGCGGTCCCCTACTTTTAAACATCTGACTTACAAACGACTCCTACTTACAAACAGAGGGTGACAACAGGAAGTGAGAGGAAATTTACCCCATAGGAAGGGAAATTCTCTCCTGTAAGAGTTAATATGGGAAAAAGGTGTCTCCACTGATGCTTTTTCACCAATCCTTTTTTCCCTAAAAACCTCAAATTTTCAAAATTCAATTGTCATTGGGACAGAAAGTGAGATGAAATCTTCTGAACAGGGGCACAGACAGCAAAACAAATGTTACAGGGGTGATGATAACCCTTCCCTATGTTATCCAAAAAGCTTAAAAATAGATTTTTTGGCTGGAGCTACACTTAAAAAATGTACCTATTCCAAATTACAGACAGATGTAACTTAAGAACAAACCTACAGTCCCTATCTTGTTTGTAACCCGGGGACCGCCTGTATACTGCTGTTCAGAGTATATAGGGCCTGGGGGCCCTAAGCCTTTTCTTTTTTTAATTTGGGTTCCCCTTAATAGCCATACAAGACCCAAAGGGCCTGGTAATGGGCTGGGGGGTTACCCATGCCGTTTTCTCAATAATTTTCATCCATATTGCCGGGACCCGACATTACATTACAGCCGAAAACAGTTTTAGATGACTTTTATCCCTTTAGAAATATCTCACATTCAAGTCCCATAGCCTTTAACGGTGTTCGAATATTCGCGTGAACTTTCGGTCCATTCGCATGTTCTGGATGCGAACCGAACCGGGGGGTGTTCGGCTCATCCCTAGTAATAACTAATTTAAACTGTAAGGTCTTATGCCATCCTCGTATATTATAGTGGCATACATTGCCCTTCTGGCATGGAAAGTATCTAACATGATTGTGAAAAAAGGATGTTCTTACAGGGGGATTAATAATATTGGGTGCGATTTTACTTTGTACTTACCCAAGATCCACAAGAACCCTACACATCCCCCTGGACGCCCCCATCGTGAGTGGCATTGATTCGATTACTTCACGTTTGGGGCGTTACATAGATTTTTTTCTCCAGTCATTAGTTTTCTCTTCACTACTCCTTTATGGACTTTTTTTTACGTTGTATCAACTTCTATATGACAGAAATGGACTTAACATTGGATGTCCTGTGATATTCACATTATTTTTTTATATTTATCTATTGTTTGTAGTCATTTCCATTACACTTATTGACTTTTCACTTACGAATATGTAGAAGTACAAAAATTATATTTTTTCACATATGAATGTGTAGAAGTACATAATTCTATAATTTTCTTGTGGTTATTCACATTATACGTCATTGGTTTTGCATATTTACTTTTAGGCGCTGCACATAATTCTTATATACACATTGCTGGCAATACAAAAATGTAAAAAAAATGGTGTGGGGGCCCCCCAAAATCCATACCAGACCCTTATCTGAGCATGCAGCTTGGCAGGCCAGGAAAGGGGGGGACAAGCGAGACCCCCCTCCTGAACCATACCAGGCCACATGCCCCCCTCACACCAAAGCACCTTGTCAATGACCAGTGCATGCTGAGTCGGTGACGTCACATGGGGCGGTGCCACCAGGTGATGTTGCCAGGTGGCTCTGCCCCTTACTTATAAAGAACTGTCAGAGGGCGAAGCAGGCAGTCAGCAGTTAGCCATCATCACGGGCAGAGCTTTTTTTTCTGCGTCCTTTCTTTTATTTTTAATAAAGGAATTGTCAAAAACGGTGTGTGTGTTTTTATATCTTTTTGACACTTTTTTTTGAGAATGAGTAGGGGTACAATGTACCCCATACTCATTCACATTGGGGGCCAGGATCTGGGGGCTCCCTTGTTAAAGGGGGCTTCCAGATTTGGATAGGCCCTCGGCCCGCAGACCCCCACAACGACCGCCTAGGGTAGTGGGGAAGGGGCCCTTGTCCCAACATGCTCCAACATGGGGACAAGGCTCTTTAGGGTGGGGGGCAGAGCCCCCCTGCCCTGAAGCATCCCCCCAAGTTGAGGGCATGTGGCCTCGTATGATTGAGGGGGGTGCGCTCGTTCGTTCCCCCTTTTTCTGGCCTGCCAGGCTGCATGTTCAGATAAGGGTCTGGTATGGATCTTGGGGTTGGCCCCACTCCATTTTTTTTATTTTATCGCTGTTCTTTTTTCAAATGTTTCTATTTCCAGGAATTTTTTTTTTTTTTTTCATTCAGCTGTCAGTGGGGAAGCTGATGATTCATCCGTTGATAAGGATGCGGACGCTGGCTTCCCAGCGCGATCCTTAACTATCGGCAGCTATGCACTGCGCCCTGAAAATTTGAGTGTTCGCCGATGCGCGTGAACAGGCAATGTTCAGGCTGAACTTAGGCTCGGCCTCATCTGCTCGCCCAACACTACTGGTTGGTAAGTTCTGACAGAGAAAGGAACAAACACACAGGAGTATGACCTGACCTTAGAATATTCCCAATATTACAGTGGAAATGGAAGGTAAAAGCGAATTGGCTGATAAAGAAAAAATCTATCCATGAATATGAGGACTGAGCAGTAGAGAAAAATGTAGTCTTTTTCAGTAGGAAGGGAGATTTTCCATATGTCCACCAGGTTGTGTTGGAGGAGAAATTGCTTGTCTTTTGGTTTGTGACCTGGATATCAAACTTTTAACTGATGAAGTGTCAAATGTGGGGTTGATGACGCAGTTGAAATTCCCTGCCAATAAAACCGCACCTTCTGAAAATACCATGCAGCGTGCGATCTCGGATATATCTGATACTTTGGACAATTTGGCCATTGTTAGGGATATACATATTTGCTAAAGTATAAACTTTTCCATCAAGCAAGATCTTAAGGAAAAGATTTCTCCCTTCCAGATCAGAGCATGTGTCTAGTATTTGGTAGCACACTGTGTGTGCGTATGTGCACACTAAAATATTTTGTTTCGGAATTTCGGTTTCATCTGAAAAATAAATGTATTTAGTTACTCCCAAAATTTGTTTTTATTTACTTTGTTTCGTTAAAAATGCATTCGTACGAAAATCCAAATTAATGAAGGTCAAATCTGTGAATTTAAGGATTATGATGTCTGACGGATGTTCTAAGAGGATTCAACGAAGCATCTAAACTGAACAACGCCGTGATCGTACATTTCCATTCAAATGCTGCGCCCACAAGCTATAGTAGAATTCTAATGTTGTTTGACTAATAATAATTATTAATTATTATTACTAGTCAAACAACATTAGAATTCTTCCATAGCCTATGGGTGGAGCATTTGACCGTAAATGTCCACTCACAGCAATCGTATGTTTTTAGCTGCTTCGTAAAATCCTATCTTTATAATGTTGAATCTTTTCTCTCTATGTCGAATAATCTTGGACTAATAGAGTTAGGTTAGGCACATTCGACCGCAGGTTCTATAGACACAGATCACTATTGTCACCGTCATGTTGAATCTTCTATCTATCTATATCGAAATGTTGTTGCAACAATACGAAAATATAATGGATATGAAAATAAAGCATTTTTTCATTTCGGATCTTTCGGATTTCGGATTCTGCGCGTTCATTTTTGTTTTGTTAAAATGAACACGAAAATCCCAGAAAATTCAGACGAAAATGCATTCGGACGATAACAAGTGCACATGTCTAGTGTTTGGTATGTCAATGACTTCTGAAAGGCGATCAAGATCCCCCTGGACTTAGCCTGTGGTATCACACTGGAAAATATTTATTTCTCACAGTGGGTGTGGATGTGATCTGTGCAAAAATAAGTCTCCAGGAAAAAACACCACTCTAATCCTGCCACTGGTGGTCCAGCAGTCTATGGTCCAGGAAAACTAAGATATTAACTTTTACATGTTGTTGGATGACAGGGATAGCCTGTTAGTCAAAAAATGGTAACTTTGTACCTGCCAATGAGGTGAACTCGTGGAAAGAAGTCCACCAGCTGAAATGGGAGCAGACCTTAAGACGTAAAAAAAAAAAGGTGTCTCATGTTAGAATAGTGTTTCTTGAATCTATGTTTTGAATGGGCTTGTGGTTTTGCCAATATGAATGAAAGGATAGGGACATGCTGATATGCAGGAAAAAATGTATATTGCACAGAAAACAGTTGGAGAATGTCTTGATAAGATTTATCACTGCACTAAGAAATTACAAACATTTATCGCAAAACTATTTCTAAATGTTTTAAAACAAGATTAACATACCTTGCACCCAATAGTCACACATTTTCAATTAGATTCAATTGGATAAAAATGTGAATCCTGTATGAAAGCAAATATTTCTAGAGTCTTTATTGTGTACAATTCTAAAGGAGATTATTGTGTATTTCTCTTAAAAATGAAACTGTGTAAATGTGCACACTAAAAAAACACTACAATCTTGTACAGAAGTAATAGCACTACAGTATTATGGAGGGACTTTGTTATTTTTATCAGTTCGGGAAATGTTACCCTAAGTACTGTGTGGCACTGCTAGTTAAGCAAATTTAGCATTGACTAAATTTTTTCTTGTTTCTATTCCAGATGCTGGTGCAATTTTTAAAAGACATATTCCACAGACCACAAAATATGGAGGAGGGGTAGTTCAGCAGAACTCAAGGTCAAAGGAAATGCTGTTTAAAAGATAAGTGGTAAATGCCACAAAGCAAATATAGGTGAGGAGTTTTACAAACAACTAAAGTTTGTGAATGGCCGTTGTGCATGAAGACCTTTATAGTATATGTGGCACCCTCTTAGGTTGCTAAGAAAGCCAGGTCAATTTAGTTATTTTTGGTTGCACTGTAATCAGTGGAGGAATTTGTGATTGCTTTGGGTTGTTCTTGGCTCCACTGGTTGCAGGTTTGATTATTACCCCCTGTCTCCTGGAAGGCAAATCAGCAATCTGAATATTTATGTTGTCTCAGCAAATCCCTCGGGCAGTGTGCCCAGAAGGTGGCTGGAGGAGTGCATAAATAGTCTGGGGTTTGGAGCTGCCCTGTTCTTGTCCAGGAGGAGAAGTTACCAGCCTGAAGGGCTGCTGCCCTTCCAGACAGCCCAGCTGAAATTCTGCCTGTGCTCATCAAGGTCCCAGGTATGCTGAAGTTGGGGGCCTGTTTGCTGAGAATCTCTGAAGCTAACTAAGGGATTTAACTTAGATCTGGTCTGCACTTCACTAGGGAAATGTCTGTCTGGTATTGGAAGGAGGCATCCAAGTATCCAGGGACATTGTAAGTACAGACCTGGGTGCAGGATCCTGGTGACTGCTGCTGCTGCCATCCCTTGTGTGTCAATAGATATTGCAACTGAAAGTGACATCACCCGGCTCCTCCCAATGCGTTGCATCACAGACACATGACTTTCTCAAGGGTTACCCTTGAGATAGTCACGTGTCTGTGACGCAATGTGTCACTGGCCTCCTCCATGAAAAGTGCAGTAATTATTAAAAGCAGATCCTTATGTTTTAAGGTATAGGCCCAATAGATTGTCTAATGTATTAATCTAAAAATGGTGGACAGAGAGGCCACAAGACCTTGAGAGGACCATCTACAATAAACATAGAATCCATTTTACAAGGTAATAGGTAGAATTTAGGTAAACCCTGATAGATCTTAGTTCTTAGAACATCTAAGGAAGGCAACTTCTTTAGCATAAACCAAAGTTGGGCAAACTAAAGTAAAAACAATCTTCCACTGAGGCAAAAAAGGGGAACACCTTGGGTATAAAGAAAGTTCTACAGCACAAATCCACCTTATTCATATGAACAATGAAAAGAAGTGGTTTACAAGACAAAGCCACCAGGTCCGAGACCAATATATTGGCTAGAAGGAAGGTCACATTTTGTGACAAAGTTAGAAAAGGAAATCTCATGGATATACTCGAAAGGAGGCTTCTCTAGTCTCCCAGAAACCAGTCAGCTATAGGCAGCCTGAGCAGGGGAATACATCATAGATTGCTCCTTGTATAAATGTATGCACCAATAATGACTAGCTAAAGGACACTGAAAAATTACTGCCAAGGTTGGGACCATTGCATAATGTATCCAACTCAATGCAATCTACTACCTGATGTAAAAAAGGAAAGTACCCTACCAAACAAGAAAGTGCAAGGAAGGAATCCCAAGGAGTCATGTATAGTTCACATTTATAAATGAATAGCTTGTCTATTGTGGCAATTTTGACATTTTTATACACATGTTAAAATCTGCATTTTTGTGGTAGAAAATGACTTAGAACTCACAAACATTATATATTTTCTTAAATCATAGGCTCCGGAGAATAAAATGGTGACTGTTGCAATTTTTTATGTCACACAATATTTCTGCAGACATTTATCAAATGAGAATTTTCAGGAAAAAAATACACAAATGAACTTTATTGCACACAATCACAATATAATACCCATTTCAGTAAATAGATACCAAATATGTCAAAATTTGAATTTGGGCATACCTGTGACTTGGTGGCAATCTACGGTAACTAAAATTGTCCAAAGGCAACACTTTAAAAGACTTTACAGGTTAGAATTATTGCTCTCACTTTGATGTTCGCGGAAATATGCGTGGTGCAATCACTGTTTAAACATACGTGCCAGACCTACATGCATGTTTGCATTTGTGTGCGAGCAAGGGGGATGGAGTTGCTTTTAATTTTTTTTTTTCCACACTTTTTTTATTTATTTTTTCATCTAATTTCATTGCTATTGCAAGGGGGAATAGGACCCATTGTGATAGCTTTGAACAGTTACATGTACTCTGTAGGCAGTGGGTGGCAGCAGGTGAGGAGGGCTCCAAAGGCTGTAAAAGCAAACAGGTGGCTGTAAAACCAATCAGATCACTTTTACTGGGAAGCTGATCTCTGCATTATAAAACAGTACCATGGTTACAGCTGCAGCCATGATCCTAGCATAACCACTTGCTACCCAGGCTGTATATATACAGCTCCCGGACACCAAGCAGTTAAAGCAGTATTAAACCCCCTAATATTCAATATATTGCAGCTTAATAAACCGTAGATGTGGTGACTATATTAGTTTTCTTCTTAGGTGTTTTTTTCCCCTTTATTTCACCTGGTGATTCCACCAGTAACAAACATCCTGTCTTATGCCGTGTATACACGCGCTGACTTTTCGATAGGACTGGTCCGACGGGACGAATCCGTCGGACAATCAGACCATGTGTGGGCTTCATCAGACCTGCAGCGGACTTTAACGGTCGAAAATCAGATGGACTTTAGATTTGGAACATGTTTCAAATCTTTCCGACGGACTCGAGTCCGGTCGAAAAATCCGCTCGTCTGTATGCTAGTCCGACGGACGAAAACCGATGCTAGGGCTGCTATTGGCTACTGGCTATCAACTTCCTTATTTTAGTCCGGTCGTACGTCCTCACGTACGAATCCGTCAGACTTTGGTGTGATCATGTGTAGCCCAAGCCATTCGTTCAAAAGTGTGTCCGAAGTCTGTCAATATACCATCGGAAAGACCGTCGGACCTTTAATGCCGAAAAGTCCGCCCGTGTACATGGCATTAGTGTGTTTGCATTCATGATTTTATGATGAGTAAAGCAGACACCTTTATCATGACAAGTCGCACCCCATTGCCAGCAACAGTTCAAATCGTTGTGACTCAATTCGCAGTGACTTTGAAAAAGGTTCCTGCACTACTTTTTTGAGATTTCGTTATGACTTCTGTTATATGAACAGGAGGGTGGGACTTTAAATGGAACACCGGGCAGCAAAAGAATACTTGGATGAATACAAAGGAATTTTATTATAAGGCTAGATAAAAAGCATACATAATATTGGTAGCAATGGTACAAAATGACACACATATACCGATTAGACCATTATGTGCAGTCCAAGTAAACATGTGATAATAACAATGATAAACACTGAACAACATGCTGAAATTGGTGGTGATCTCTCATATAAGAACACATTTAATTCCTTGATTCATCTCAAAAGAAAGGGTATATACAATAAAATAAGTATCAAAAACAAAATTGGGAAGGGTTTGGGGGTTAGGGGATGGGGGAAAGGGGGAGCGGGCGTGAGTACACCTGTACTGGGTCATGAAATTGCGTATGCCAGTACTTGGTGCTTAACCCGTTAGGGTATTGTTGCTGTAACCATAGCTTGTACACTAAATGAAATAATGAAATTAAATAAGTAGTATAACCTGCGGGACCTATGGCCTCACTGGGCCTGTAAGGGTGAACATGCATAGTAACTTGAGAAATCTTGATGAATTGCTAAAGACACGGCAACCAGTAGCTCTACGCGTTTCGTGGCATTTTCGACACTCATCAGGAGCAGGCATGTGTAATGTCTAAAAGAATAATATAAAGATAAGGGAAAAAATAACAAATATAAAGAAAGACAAGGTTGGGGGTGGGGTATCATCCCCCATAACCAGGGATTACTTGTTGAGGTTTGAGACACTGCTGAGATAGTGGTAGGGCCACACAGGCAATCCGGAGATAACTCCCAAATGGGAGCTATCACATTTAAAGTCCCACTCTCCTTGCCAATATATCCTCCTCTAAACGTATATGGGATGGATATTCATGATCTTACCAGATCATGATATCATTTAAAGTCCCTAGGGATGGAAACACATGACCTTACCTTGTCATGGATTCCTGAAAGTCCCTATCCCTCCAAAAGCTTTGTCTTCTTCTGTTATATGAAGTTGCAAGCCACAATGAAATCGAAGGTCCAAATCACACTGATCTGAAGTAGCATGATTTCAAAGCCGCACTGGTGTAAACCAGGGCTATTCCAAGGCAAAATAGGTATTGATAATTGGTATCAGCAAATATTTGAGAAAAAGTATCGTACTCTTACTCGGTCTTGGTATCCGTGCAACCCTACCAAATACCCCTGCCTCATCACACCTAATCCAACACCCTGTTCTGTCAAAGCCTCAATATCAAAAACCTCTGCACTTCACCCCTGGTATAAACGCATGACAATTCTATTAGGTAAGGTTACTCAACACATGGGATATCTAGAACCCAAACCTGAAAGAGATCTTCAAACTATGACTCTAGTATCAGGTACACTCTAGTTAATATTTACATTATGGCCTATTATTCATACAATACATGTTTGATTATGCTGTTAATAAATATGTGTATTAAGATTTGTAGAGTGAAAAGGAATAAGCATGTTGTGTATGGTATCTCTCTTTGGGTGCAGTTATATATATAGTATTATGTCAGCCACCAATTGTGAAAGTTCTCCCACTTAAAAAGATGAGAGAGGCCTCTAATTGTCATCATAGGTATACCTCAACTATGAGAGACAAAATGTGGAAACAAATCCAGACAATCACATTGTCTGATTTTTGAAAGAATTTATTTGCAAATTATGGTGGAATATAAGTATTTGGTCACCTATAAACAAGCAAGATTTCCGGCTCTCTTAGACCTGTATCTTCTTCTTTAAGAGGCTCCTCTGTCTTCTACTAATTACCTGTATTAATTGCACCTGTTTGAACTTGTTATCAGTATAAAAGACACCTGTCCACAATCTCAAACAGTCACACTGCAAACTCCACTATGGTGAAGACCAAAGAGCTGTCGAAGGACACCAGAAACAAAATTGTAGACCTGCACCAGGCTGGGAAGACTGAATCTGCAATAGGCAAGCAGCTTGGTGTGAAGAAATCAACTGTGGGAGCAATACTTACAAAATGGAAGACATACAAGACCACTGATAATCTCCCTTAATCTGGGGCTCCACGCAAGATCTCACTCCGTGGGGTCAAAATGATCACAGGAATGGTGAGCAAAAATCCCAGAACCACATGGGGGGACCTAGAGAATGACCTGCAGAGAGCTGGGACCAACGTAACAAAGGCTACCATCAGTAACACACTACGCCGCCAGGGACTCAGATCCTTCAGTGACAGACGTGTCCCCCTGCTTAAGCCAGTACATGTCCGGGCCCATTTGAGGTTTGCTAGAGAGCATTTGGATGATCCAGAAGAGGATTGGGAGAATGTCACATGGTCAGATGAAACCAAAGTAGAACTGTTTGGTAGAAACACAACTTATCTTGTTTGGAGGAGAGAGAATGCTGAGTTGCAACCAAAGAACACCATACCTACTGTGAAGCATGGGGGTGGCAACATCATGATTTAGGGCTGTTTCTCTGCAAAGGGAAGAGGACGACTGATCCGTGTACATGAAAGAATAAATGGGGCCATGTATCGTGAGATTTTGAGTGCAAACCTCCTCCCATCAGCAAGGGCATTGAAGATGAAACGTGGCTGGGTCTTTCAGCATGACAATGATCTCAAACACACCGCCCGGGCAACGAAGGAGTGACTTCGTAAGAAGCATTTCAAGGTCCTGGAGTGGCCTAGCCAGTCTCCAGATCTTAACCCCATAGAAAACCTTTGGAGGGAGTTGAAAGTCCATGTTGCCCAGCGACAGCCCCAAAACATCACTGGTCTAGAGGAGATCTGCATGGAGGAATGGGCCAACATACCAGCAACAGTGTGTGTGACAACCTTGTGAAGACTTACAGAAAATGTTTGATCTCTGTCATTGCCAACAAAGGATGTATAACAAAGTATTGAGATGAACTTTTGATATTGACCAAATACTTATTTTCCACTATAATTTGCAAAAAAATTCTTTCAAAAATCAGACAAAGTGATTGTCTGGATTTGTTTCCACATTTTGTCTCTTATTGTTGAGGAATACCTATGATGACAATTACAGGCCTCTCTCATCTTTTTAAGTGGGAGAACTTGCACAATTGGTGGCTGACTAAATACTTTTTTGCCCCACTGTACATATATATATATTACAATAGCTAAATTAGCAACTATTCTGGCACATTTTATGTCTGGTCATACCCACCTCCATAGATACAGTATAGTACATATGATATCCCCTGAAATTACTAGTGAAACTTCACCTGAGAGATTATACCCATTACACCATTAAAATATACTAAACGCTTCCTGGGTTCTAGATTCGTATTAACTATTCTATTTATAATTCTCTTTGATTTTTTTTCACTCTGAGTCCTCACATGGCAGTATTAGTAGACCCGATACAGATTATCCCAACCACACACCCATGGGCAAGAACATTTTTACTCTCTCTAACCAGATGTATATTAGAATGCTGTCTACACTGTTTACATTTAAATAAATATTTAATCCCATTTACAGTAGCTCACAATATCCAGGAAATATCATAACAATACCAATACATTTACATTAAAGGGTAAATCCAATTTCCTGGGAAAAAATAGAAAATTAAAAAATAATATAGTATATACAATTGTTACACAGTAATTGAATGTTATTGAAAATGATAACTAAAATAATTGTGCTATGGAAGGCCAAAAAAGAAAAAAACCACAGTGCTCAACACCAGTCTAATAAACCCAGCTCCTAATGCATCCAAAAAGCTCACGACAATTGATCAAACCAACAAACATAAAATAGATAAAGAAAATTTCAATAATAATAATGATAACAGAAAAAAATAACAGCCATATTTCAAAATATGATCCTGAGGTTGATATATTGAATACATGAGGATCTAGCTGTCAGTGACAGTGGCGTTATTCCATAATAAGTGCGCTCTCATACCCTTAATGGTGGCCAAGACAAGAGTCCTGGTTCACTATTCCTCACTCCCAGCTTACAGCCGACCCAGACTTTTATGCCTAGCACATGCCATTTTTCTGTGAGAGCATTTTTTTCCATAGAATAGATTTCCCTTAATATATTACACTGAGGGGTTTTGCGCACTTGTCTTTCCTTTTGTTTTTCAGTGTTATTAAAATTTGGTTTTTCTTTTCAATGTGTAGCGCTCGAATTTTCTGTAAAATGCAATACAATATGGCAACCTAGAGGCGTTCTGTACAAAGATGTACAGAATGCCCCCCAGAAATGTAATTTCCTGCTTGTGTGATTGGCTTACTGTTTTCCCCAGAAGTCTGCACTAAAATGCAAGTCATATTTTGGGCATCCTCTGCAACAAAAATCTCATTTTTGGAGATACTTCCAAAGGGAAATCACATCTGAAAGGATTTAGACCCTGCTATTTTCCTCATTAGGACCCAGCAAGTGCAGCAGCTGATTGATAAATATAAAACCACTCTCATACAGATTCACTCTGTACATGGACACATATAAACAGCTATTTCTTCAGAATAAAAAAAAGGTAGGAATCTGCAACACAGTTTGTTAACATAGTAGTTCAATTTCAGTGTTTGTTGATAATATAAAGCCTAGCATGTTGATAACTTCACAACAGCATAAAGCAGCTTTAGAAGTAGACCAATTTAATTAGAGGGGTGGACAGCTACATGGCAGATGAGCTTCAATGAAGAAAAAAAATGTTTTGAGCTAAAAATATGAATACACATTACTGGCTAGGGGAAAATCTCTGGGGGAAACAAGGATCTGGGGTTCCTAGTAGATGATAGACTATGTAATAGCATGTACCAAGCTGCAGCAAGGAAGGCCAGCAGACTAATATGCATAAAAAAGGTATTTACTCAAGGGATAAAACTATAATTCTACCAGTTTACAAAACTCTGGTTCGACCGCATCTTGAGTATGCTGCAGTATGGCCTCAGGAAGGATGTGCCTGAACTTGAGAGAGTTCAGAGAAGGGCAACAAAGCTAATAAAGGGGCAGAGGATCTCAGTTATGAAAAACTACAAACATTAAATATACAGTATTCTCCATGAAGAAGACACACTTAGGGGGAGGGAATATAATTGCAATAAACTATATCTTTCAATGGAGACTCAAGCATTGGGAGGAAACTATTTAGCTTAAGGACTCTAAACAAGACATGTGCAGGGGCATTTTATAGCACTGGCCCCCTGGGCACTGTCTAGGAGCCCCAGCTGCCCCCCCCCCAGCAGGGGGAATCACATGTGGACACTGGATAGGGAGAGTGATTAGTGTGGCAGGTGGGGTGAGTAACTGGAACCAATCTTTTGTGGCTCATCCTGCAGCAGCTGAAAGCCGGCTGCAGGGTGAACCACAAAAGATAGGTTACAGTTATTTCACCCACCCGTTGCACTGATCACTATCAGATTTCCCTCCTCCCCTCTCCCGCCGGCAGCAGCTATAGGCACACAGGGGGAACTTCAGGATGGAGCCCCAGCTCCTTTCTTTTCTAAGTGTTTACTATGCTTCAGTTTATGAATGAACAGCAGCCTCCGTTTCCTGTCTATTCATTTTCAGTGCAGCTGAGGCTGCAGAAAGGAACTGGGGAATGTGCTTCCTCAGTCCTCTGAAGTCTCACTTTTGAGACAGAGAAAGGGACTGTTTGGACCCCTGTTATCTCACCAAAGACCCCCCATCAACATTATGAAACAAAATGTAAAATGAAAAATTAAATTAAAATATTTAAAAATGTAAATTAAAATAGAAAAATAAATTTTAAATAAATCATTAAAAATTGTAAAAAATCAGACTAAAATTTCTGATTAGACTAAAAAGCCACACTCAATATGTAGCAAAATCTAGTCACACCCACTGTTTGCCGCAGCACATATCAGGTCACCATCTCCCTAGTAGGGCCCAGCTCAATCATAAACGTTATAAGGGGTTTATTGTTAGGGCAATAAGGATGTGGAACCCCTTTCCACAGTTGGTGGTGTCAGTGGGGAGTGTAGATAAATGAAAAAGAACTCCTAGATGTGTTTCTTACTTAATACAATATACAGGGACATTGAAAATGGTAGTGACCTAAACACACACACATACAGACACACTCAGGTTGAACCGGACAAACTGGTGTCTTTATTTAACTTAATTCAACTATGAAAAATTATTATAATCCTCTGCTTTTATTAATAATCCAGAAACAAGCATACAGTCGACGCAGTTGAACTGTTTTTTCCTTTTTTTCTGCAAATTGCAGACAAAATGGAAAGGGTATGAAATAGTTTTTTTTTTTTTTTTTACTTTTACTTTCATTTAATTTTTGTTTTGCTTTTATTTATTGAAATAATGGGTTTTGCTGCTTATCGAAAGACCTGTTCACTGTAATTAGTCTAAAATGACAATAGTGATAAGTGAACTATGTACTTCTTTTACCTTCTCAGAGTGTATTCTAAGGGATCTGTTGACATTGCAGGTCATTAAAAAATAAATCTATTCAAAAAAATATGTTTATCAATGGCCTAAAATGGAAAAACAAGCCATCGTTTATACTCTAAAAAGGAAAAATGAGGGGGGGGGGGGCGTGGCTGGGATGTGAGAGTGAAGAGATGTGCTATGCATTAGCTCCCACCATTCGTTTAGGAAATCCATCTAAATCCTGGGCTCCTACCTGCCATCCTGCTCAGCAAACATCTCCCTTCTGCTTGGGGAGCTGCTCCAGTTCACACCATGTCTGGTAAGCCCAATTCTAGCAAGAAACCAGCCTCCTACAGCTCCTAGACTGCGCTGCCGACAACTCGTGCGGCGGCCATCTTGCTTGTCACTTCCTCTCCTCCAGCTGCCGTGGCAGTGCAGACAGAGTCCTGGATGGTGGCAGCTATGGCCTCAGACCCGGACGGCTCTTCATCCTTTGCAATCCCAAAGCTTAATGGGGACCAGTTGACTGCTGCAAGCCTAGCAGCCATTGCAGAATGTAAGTCCTCCCTGCAGGGGAAGATGGACACGCTGTCATTAGAATGTGCGCTGATCAGACAGGATATGGACAAATTTAGAGGCCGCCTTACAGATGCAGAGCATCGCATCTCGGCAGTGGAAGACAACATGGCCTCCACTGTTCAGACACTAGCCAATCTCCAGCAAAAGGTCAAACTCCTCATAGCCCATTCGGAGGATGCTGAAAATCGCCTCTGGCGCAATAATGTCTGGGTGGTTGGGCTCCCGGAGGACGCCAAAGGTTCCAACCCTGTGGTATTTGCTGAGGCTTTCTTCAAGCAACTCATAGGCTTGCAACAACTGTCTCCTGTTTATGTAGTTGAACATGCATACAGGGTGCCTACTGGTCTGAGACCCACTGGATTGATGCCACGCGCCTTTCTGGTCCGCGGGCTCAATTTCAGGGATAGGGTGTAAAAACACACACATACAGACACACTCAGGTTGAACCGGACAAACTGGTGTCTTTATTTAACTTAATTCAACTATGAAAAATTATTATAATCCTCTGCTTTTATTAATAATCCAGAAACAAGCATACAGTCGACGCAGTTGAACTGTTTTTTCCTTTTTTTCTGCAAATTGCAGACAAAATGGAAAGGGTATGAAATAGTTTTTTTTTTTTTTTTTACTTTTACTTTCATTTAATTTTTGTTTTACTTTTATTTATTGAAATAATGGGTTTTGCTGCTTATCAAAAGACCTGTTCACTGTAATTAGTCTAAAATGACAATAGTGATAAGTGAACTATGTACTTCTTTTACCTTCTCAGAGTGTATTCTAAGGGATCTGTTGACATTGCAGGTCATTAAAAAATAAATCTATTCAAAAAAATATGTTTATCAATGGCCTAAAATGGAAAAACAAGCCATCGTTTATACTCTAAAAAGGAAAAATGAGGGGGGGGGGGGGGTGTGGCTGGGACGTGAGAGTGAAGAGATGTGCTATGCATTAGCTCCCACCATTCGTTTAGGAAATCCATCTAAATCCTGGGCTCCTACCTGCCATCCTGCTCAGCAAACATCTCCCTTCTGCTTGGGGAGCTGCTCCAGTTCACACCATGTCTGGTAAGCCCAATTCTAGCAAGAAAGCAGCCTCCTACAGCTCCTAGACTGCGCTGCCGACAACTCGTGCGGCGGCCATCTTGCTTGTCACTTCCTCTCCTCCAGCTGCCGTGGCAGTGCAGACAGAGTCCTGGATGGTGGCAGCTATGGCCTCAGACCCGGACGGCTCTTCATCCTTTGCAATCCCAAAGCTTAATGGGGACCAGTTGACTGCTGCAAGCTTAGCAGCCATTGCAGAATGTAAGTCCTCCCTGCAGGGGAAGATAGACACGCTGTCATTAGAATGTGCGCTGATCAGACAGGATATGGACAAATTTAGAGGCCGCCTTACAGATGCAGAGCATCGCATCTCGGCAGTGGAAGACAACATGGCCTCCACTGTTCAGACACTAGCCAATCTCCAGCAAAAGGTCAAACTCCTCATAGCCCATTCGGAGGATGCTGAAAATCGCCTCTGGCGCAATAATGTCTGGGTGGTTGGGCTCCCGGAGGGCGCCAAAGGTTCCAACCCTGTGGTATTTGCTGAGGCTTTCTTCAAGCAACTCATAGGCTTGCAACAACTGTCTCCTGTTTATGTAGTTGAACATGCATACAGGGTGCCTACTGGTCTGAGACCCACTGGATTGATGCCATGCGCCTTTCTGGTCCGCGTGCTCAATTTCAGGGATAGGGTTCTGATTGTGGCAGGGACCCGTAAGTGCTCTGAGCTGCGGCATGAAAATGCGGTGATTCATCTATACCCTGACTTCTCTCCTGATCTACAAAAGAAAAGGCACTCCTACACTGATGTTCGCAGATGTCTACGAGAGAAAGGTCTGATATATAATGTGCTATAGCCTAGTCAACTGAGGGTCATACATAATGGCTCTGCTAAGTTTTTTGAGTTCCCCACCGATGCAGCCGACTGGTTTGACTTCATTGCTTAAGATGCAGTTTGGTCATCTGGCCCACCTGGTCCTGTGCCCACGGCCATGGACACCTTTACTCACATTGTTGCAAGATGGCGTTGGGAGTTTTTGCACATGCAACTTGCTTTGAAGCTGGTTCTCCTATTATAACGGTTCCCTCACGCAAGTTGTTCGTATCGGAGAATCCAGGATGTCATATCCAATCAAAGCTACAGTTTTTGGACGGTATGACTAAACTATACGTCTCCCTGGTTCCTCTACAAGAAGATGAACCCCTGGAACATTCTGCTGATATTTTTTCTAGTATTGGGATTAAAGTTTTTACAGAATTTTTTCCACTTTTTTTGGTTTGTTCAGCCGGAGCAAACAGGGCGTTGGGACTATAGACTTCCTATTTTTATTTATTTTTATTGGTTTTGTTCTTTCTATGTTTTACCCTGGAAGCCCAAACCTCTATTGGGTCTGTCCCTCCCTTGTCTGTTTATGGGCTTTACATTTGTCCTGCACAACCTGTTATTGTTGTATGGTGGGATGTGGTTCTCTGTATCCGGGTTCCTGCTCCCCTCTACTCTCCCCTTGCTATCCATATCCTGTTTTCATAGAATGCTGATCCCTGTTACATGAGTAATCTGAAAATTCTTTCCTGTAATGTCAGGGGACTGGTTATTTTGAGTCTTGACCCGAAAAAAGTACTGGTGTTTGGCGGCTGCACCCACCAAATACCAGTGTGGGATGCCTTTAAGGCATCCACGCAGAGTGTTTATGTGTCTGCTATCAAAGCTGCCAAAGTAGAGCAAAATTAGAAAACTGAACACCATGAACTGAGTTGTGCCCATACCCGTGCTGATTTGCTCTCTCCAACTTCCTTGGCTGAGTTGCCGATGGCAAGGCGGGGATTGTTAGTTAAGTTTCAGAACCTCACTCAATGTTATCGAGTGGAAGAATTGTTTGGGAAATTGTCGGCCCTCCTGACAGCAGATATTCAGACAAATACGGTGGTTCATGGCATTTACTCCCCAGATGGTACCCTGGTGAAGGATATGCATATGAGACACTGGTCCTAACAGACCTTCTGGATTCTCTCCAGGTCCCGGTATTACCTAACAAGGTGGTAACATGCCTGGATGACCCCTTCACCGAAAAAGAGCTGGCGGCTGCTATAGCCTCCTTCCCCAATAGTAAATCACCGGGCCCTGACGGGATTTCCTTAGAGTGGTACAAACAGTACTTAGACATTATATCTCCTAGGCTTCTACAACTGTATGGGGAGTGCTTCAATACTGGGACTTTACCGGCGTCCTTCTACGAAGCTCATGTTGCGTTAATATCAAAATCTGATAAAGACCCTTCTACTGTTTCTCTTACCACCCCATAGCACTACTGAACATGGACCTTAAAATACTTAAGAAGATGATTGCCAATAGATTGACTAAGGTGCTGCACCATTTAATATCCCCAGACCGGGTTCATGCCTAAAAAGGCCACAGACAATAACCTCCGTAGGGTTTATACGCACACCCAGTTGGCTCCAGCAGTCTCCCCTAAGGGGGCTCTGGTGTTTTTGACCTGGAAAAAGGAGTTCAACTCCATTGATTGGAAGTATATGACTCATGTATTGCCCTATGTTATTTGACCCTACGTTCCTTAAGTGGATCTCACTATTACATGAGCATCTGGTGGCTGCTCTCCAAATTATTGGTAGAGTGTCTGACGTCTTTCTATTATCCAGAGGCACCAGGCAGGGGTGCCCTCTTTCACCGGGGTTATTCGCACTGGGTATGGAGCCTCTGGCCTTAACATTACACCCCTCTCCTCAAATATAAGGGATCAGCGTGGGTACTCTGAGTGAAACGATGGCTCTTTATGCGGATGACCTGGTACTTTTTGTATGTGATACAGGACCCTCCCTGCAGGCTGCACTCTTGATCTTGGATAGGTTTTCAGTAGTCTCTGGCCTCAAGGTTAATTGGACTAAGTCCAAAATCCTACCCTTACATTCTCACCCCATACCTTGGCAGGTAGACCCCAATAATCCCCTTCAGTGGGTTACACAAACTAGATATTTGAGGCTACTAATTACAAATTTGGTGGCAGACTATATTAGCCTTAATATCTCCCACTAATTTCTATTCTAAAGAGGAAGCTAAATACCTGGAAAAATCTCCCACTTTCGCTCATTGGTAAGATCAATTTGATTAAAATGAAAACACTGCCCTTATTTTTGTATGTCCTTAGAAACTCCCCAGTGTGGATCCCCAAATCAATTTTCAAATCGATTGATAGTCTGCTCTTAACCCTTTTTCTGGCACTGGGGGGCCCCTCACTTAAAACTAGCCATACTACAACAGTCTAGCAGTGCCCAATTTTTGTAAGTATTTTCTTGCTCACCAATTGACATTTGTTCACCGCTGGCTGACTACTCCCTTTGATGATGCCTCTGAAACCTTGGAGACTGTCTGTGTGGCATCATACGAGGCTCTTTCTCACCTAGTATACAGGGGTTTGAAAGCCCCCGACTCCCTCATCTCCTCTATGCGCTCGGTTATAAAGGCATGGTCTGTGACACATGGGTTTACGCTATCTAGTCCTGCTCGGCTATTCCTTCATGTACTACTGTGGAGAAATCCAAACTTAACACATTTTTTTGACTATCCTGATCCGGTAGTTTGGACCAAATATGCTATTAAGACTCTACAACACATAGTATCAAAAATGGTTCCCTAATGGCCTTTAATGATCTTAAAGAGCGCTACGAATTGCCAAACTCACAATTATTTAGATATATTCAACTGAGACATGCCTGCTTCTCTCAATTTGGAAAGGACCCACTTGTTCTTGATCCCAGTGACCTAGAACTACTGACATGCAGTGACTCGTTATCCTAACCAGTATCTGGTAAATATAACTACGTTATTCCAGAGACGGTTCAATTGATGGAGCCATACAGACTGGCATGGGAGGCTGCAGCTCCTGGTCAGGACCAAAATGATTGAGACGACATCTGGGAGGCTCCGTTTAAGTGCTTAGTTTCCACTAGAGTCTGCTTGATTCATTTAAAATTTTTACATATAATTTATCTTACCCCCCGCTAGGCTGGCTAGGATATATGTAGGCCAACTCTCCCTATGCTGGAGATGCGCTGACCCTCTCGCAAATTTCTTACACATTTTTTGGGAATGTACTCACATTAAGCCCTATTGGCAAGAAATTGCGACATCTAGTCGGTCACCTCCATTTTAATCCCGCTCTCAGTTGAGGTATGTTTATTAGGTCTAGTTGAACCTCTGGCTACCACTAGGGCTATATGCACTCTCCTTGCCCTCCTATTGTTTTAATTCTATCATGGAAGAAATCTGCAGCCCCAATATTGGAATCTTGGAAATCACTGGTTAATAAAGCTGTCCCCTTTTATAAGGCCACTTATTCCAGTCTTGGCCAAATTTTAAAAGGTATGGGGTGGCTGGATGACATCTACAGACACAGTTTTTAACTGAATACCTATGTATCTATTACCTGTTCCTTGGTACGGGTTGAATAGCTGCATGTAAGGTGCTCCTGGGTGAGTTTTTTTGTTGGCCTGCTATATTTTAAGGATATAATATGGTGGGTGTTTTCTGGGATCTAATTCGTCTGATGTGGGGAGGTGGGGGGCTTCAGGAATTGCAACAAATGTTTAACCACATATGGTTGAGTGAGGTGTCATCACACCAGACTAGCCATATACTTGCCTCCTGCTGGAGGTTCATGAAAATGTGCATATTTTGTTGGGGCAACTGTTTTTCCTTTTGTTTTGTTTCTGTTTTTTATTGTGACAGGACTAATTGTTTCTGTTGCGTGCTGTTTACTGTTGTATGCACTATTTACAAAATCTCAATAAAATGTAATTTACAAAAATAAAAAAAAGGAAAAATGAGGACCAGTTAAAGTGTTTGTTACTTCAACATTTCATATTCCTGATATGTGCCTGCTGTACCATGTACTTGTATGAAAAAGGATCCTGTTCTCTTTGTAACACTTCCTTTGTGGCAAATCTCTGGTGTTCCTGCCAGCCCTCTGCTTTCCTATTATAAACTGACCACACTAAGCAGAAGAGAACACCGTGGTCAGTTCCCTAAATATACTGGGAACTCAGTGTACTCTCCTCCAATGTCAGACTTGTCCTGATACGCCCCTCCTGCACACCCTTTCACTGGGAAGCTCAGTGTACTGCTGCTTTTCCTCCCCCCAGCTCTTATGCAGCTGAGAAGAGAGGAAACAGAAAGAAGGCTTAAAAAAAAAGGGGGAAAAAAAGGTATTTATAGTTTTTTTTTAATCTATACAAAAAAGTTTTGCCTTTCATTTCTAATTCAAACTGAGTGGGTTGTTTTACAAGGTGATCATTTACAACCAGTTTAACTCATCACTATATTGTTAATCATTTTACATCGAAAGCAATCCATAGGTTTGTTGATAAACTCATTATTGGTGGTGAGCCTTGACAAAGGCCTTTCATAAAGTAATGATAAATCCAGTACATAGAGCAATTTAGATGGTTTTAAAAGCTACCCACTTATCACATGTAATTTTAAATGACTAATTTTGTTTCCAATTTAGAGAACAATTTCTGCAAAATTTCAAATTTTTCTATGAAACTAAGTCTAACTAGATTTCACACTAATTTCTTTCCACTACTAACTGTTCTTCATATCCTTACGGGGCAGAAGGCAAAGACAATGGAAGCCAGCATCACACTTGCAGCGATATAATAAATCTGCGTATGGACTTTAGCATACTTTATACAAGCCTAAGTCAATAGTACATTGTTTTATTTTGGCCAATTTGTCTATACTGGTTTTATAAAATATTGCAAAGATCACTTCCATTTGTTTAACATAAATTGATTTATTAACTAAATGCTGTCATTAAGATACAGGTATTCTGGTGTGAATATCTTTTTTTTTTCAATCATTTTATATTGTATTTTCAACAAAGACAACAGGTAGTACAGACCGAGAAAAAATAGATGCACATGAGTACATATTTGCATGTCCATAACAAAGTTGTAGTCAACAAAGGCTTCACATACTATGGGTTACACAAGACTGGTAACATATGTCTTATATACAAGCTACAGAGCATTCCTACAATCATGTAATCTACAGTATACTATATCTCGGTGTAAGAAGGAGGAAATAAATAAATACAATGCTTGATAGTTATAGTGGCTTCATTATTAATCTCATGTTTGTAGCATTTTAAGGTATGATTGCCTATCCATGGTTAACAGCAATTAGAATGAATAGTGGGTTTGAACCATCCTAATGACGTCTAATACCTGTGGAGGGGGGAGGGGGGAGGAGTTTTTCCACAGTTTGGTGATATGTAGTCTAGCAGCTAAGAGTACATGGGTAATGACTTTGCAGTAAGTGCTAGGAAATTAATCAATGGACAAGCTCAGTAATGCCAGGGCAGGAGATGGGAGGATGGCATTGCAAGTAATTTGAGAGATCAGGAGAAATACATTGCTTGAGTAATTTGCTAAGTGGGGACTTTCCCAAAGGATGTGAAATAGCGATCCATTTGCACCTCACTCTCTCCAACAATCTAGAGAGGAGGGACCCCTGAATTTGGTTATGATTTGCAGAGAAAGCTATCTCTGTTGGGTCAATTTCTGAGTTAGTTTCCAAAGTGAGGTACAACGGGTGGCTTAATTTATGGAAGTGAGGACAGCAAACCATTAATTCGTAGAATAATGTTGCCTTAGGTCAGTTTCCCATTGTGTGATGTGAGGTGCATACTAAAAAACTTCTCCTGTAATACCTTATAAAAATGGGACATTTTCACTTTCTTGGATCTGGGGGAAAAATATAATTTAGCCTGAACAGGGATGTGGGTGATTAGGTGACGCTTTGGAGACAGTGGGCATATTGGAGGTACTGAAATAAGTCAGAGAGTTGGAGACCCAGTTCTTGCTGCAATATAGAGAATGGCTTAATTCTCCCAGAAGAACATAGGTCAACCACATATAAAGGGAGTACGTGTGGACCAATTGTTTAGCTGAACATCAAGGGTCAAAAGCCAAAGTGCAGAAATTGGCAACTGTAGAGATGTAGTGAAGGTGGCAGACCAGGAATTGTGTAAAAACCAACCAGTGTCAGGCTTCTACTGCTGCTTTATTAGTGTGAGGGGGGGGGGGGGGGCTGTGAAGCCATTGACTTGGTCAATATCCAAGTTCCGCCCGGCTACTATGTTGCGTTCAATGTCACCCCATAGTACGGAGGCTGTTGGTAAACCATTCTTTCAGCTTGGTTAGGACAGTGGCGTAATAGTAGTCAGCTATATTAACTGAAACTGATCCACCTACTGGTCTATGTTTAATACGTCTGCAGCAAGCGGTACACATTTTTTATCCCCTGCCAAACAAACAAGCACAATAATTTTTGGCGAGGAGCTAGGTAACTTTTTGGGATAGGTATGGAAAGAGTACGAAAGTACAATAGCTGTAGGAGAACATTCATTTTAAATGCCGCCAGTCTGCCCGTCCAGGAAAATTCATACGTGGAAACTTTTGGTTGAGCTGTTGGCGAAATAGAAGGAAGTTGTCTTTAAACCTATTAGTTGATTTAGACAGTGAGATTCCTAGATATGATATACACTATATTGTCAAAAGTATTGTGACACCTGTCTAAACACACATGAACTTTAAACCTCCTTACAGGATGTCTCCAATTTACAAGCTGACCTCAATGCTCTGTCTATGTCCATGAGGGTCTCCAGGTTCCAGACCCCCCTAGGAACCCTGACTGGGCTCCAATCAACCCCCCTACCCAAATGGGAGTGATCTACTCCAGCTGAGTAGCAGCTACATTTTGGAAGAGTTTTCCCAGGAACTTCCTTATCAGGACATGTAGTGAGCCCTTTTTACAGTATATGATAAAACCAGCAGTGGGTGGTAACCTTGCAGAAAGGTGCGGAGAATGTTAATTCTTCCTGCTCAGTTACCTGCAGCTCAGCCGGTCAACCTAAGAACATAGTGCAACATCAAGACATTATAACAATTTGCACCAGGCTGGCTCAATTAACTTGAGTGGCATGAGCACAGACATAAAAACAGAAACAGAGAAAAAAAAAACACATTTAGGCTTCATGCACACTAGCCTACATTTACCGCGGCCACAGAAAAACACAAAATGCAGCAAAATCGTGCAGCGTTTTTTGTGTGTTTTCCCATGGCCATCTTTCAAAATGTTCCAATCCTGAACTCAAATCTTCGTACAGGAGAGGGAGGTTGAACCTCACCTAAATGCGGTAGCTCCTAAACTCTGCTAAAAGGCCATGTGTACATTGGCAGTGGCTCATAGGCTTTTATGGAGTTTTTTAGGAGCTTTGGCAAAAAAATGCCGAAAGGTCCTAAAGTCGGGAGTTTAGGAGCTGCCATTGTAGGCTAGTGTACATGAAGCCTAACTCTTTTGGAAGCACCTGCCTACAGATAGATTTTTGGGTCAGGGAAACACCTCCGCAACATGGAAAGATCAGAGAAATTCTGATTGGTCCGCTCCAAGAGAAGAGCAGGGATTTCAAATCCCTGGACCACTGGACCAGCTGTGTGGGCACCGACAGCTCAGCATTCCCGGAGGTAAGTACAGTAAAGACTAAGGGTGTCAAGGGGGTGTACATTGTTCGATTATTTCATTTTAATTTCTTTTCTTTAACATACTTTAAAGTGGTAGTACACTCCAATGCAAAAAAAATAAATAAAAATTGGCCCCCACCATATTGTGCTAGTATGTGTCACACACGTGGCATAGTGCTCTCTGTATTAATGGCATCTACAGTTAAGCCTAACTATACTAACCTTCTATGTGCAGTGGTTTTGCCCAGAGCAGCCCTGATCCTCCTCTTCTCGGGTCCCCTTCTGGTGCTCCTGACCAGTGCCCCCAATACCAAGCTGCTTGCTATGGGGGCACTGGTGTGTGCTTGACATCAGTGGGAGCTAATGGCTTCTGCTACTGTCTCAGCCAGTGAGAAGAGGAAGTCCTGGGACAGCCGAGGCTCTTGTGCTCATTGCTCAATCAAGAGGGGGCTCAGGTGAATATTAGGGGGGCTGTGGGGGAGAAGCACATAGAAGGTTTTTTACCTTACCTTTACTTTGCATTCAGCCTTTACCACCACATGAACTGATGTTTTAAAGCTACTTTCACACCAGCAATTAAGGCTAGAGGATGCAGGTGATTGCTGGCTGTGCAGAGCGTGGCGAATACCTGCAGCTGTCGACAACCTGTTATTATAGCAAATGGAGGAACCATGGAGGAAACCTTGGCTGTACTTCTCCTGTGGATCACAGGAGTGCAGTCTGCTCTGCCCCCTCCCCGTGATCTGTTTTCAGCAGACAGCGGGCTAAAGCCCGCTGCCAGCTGACATCACAGAGCCAGTCCAGGCTCAGGAAAGATTGCGACTATATAGTGGGGATCCATCCGCATGTCTGGACCAACACCCGGCTCAGCCTCTCAGTGAGCCACTAAGAGCCTGACCTCCATAGCCCAGCACTCAAGTGAGCACAGAGGGAGCAGAGAGAGAGCTGGTGACTGACAGTTGCCATCTCCCTGCTCAGGGAGCTTTGAGGACCAAGTGATCGGCGGTGTTTGATCGCTCAGTTCTCAGTCTTAGGCTGGGTTCACACTTCTGTGCTGTGCGGAATCGCATGTGATTTGCACCGCACTGCAGTGCAAATCACATGCGATCCCTGTGCAATGCGAATTCAGCCATACAGATTGTATGAACTTTATATTGACACCCGCAGCGGTTCGCAAATGGCAGTGTGAACTGCCTGCAAGTTGGATGCGATGCCAGAACCCGCAGTGGATTTGCATTGCACCAGTGTGAACCGAGCCAGATTGCCGGTTCACATAGGTGCGATGCGGGAACATTGCCAATCCACTGAGGTTTCCCGAATCGCACCCGATTTGCACGGCAGTTCACACTACCATATGCAAACAGCTGGGAGTGTCAATACAATGTTAATGACCCCCCATTTCAGCTCGCATATCGCACTGTGAACTGACAGTTCGGACATGAATCATGTGAATCACGTGAATCGTGCAATCCGATTCTGGTGTGGACCAAAAAAGGGTCCTTTGCGAGTTTGGACCGAATGCGATGTGGTGTGGTGCGAATCACATGCTATCACATAGAGTGCACTAATGTGAACCAGCACTTAGAGCCGGCTGGGGACTGGAGCAGCATTGGGCCAATGCTGCATCCACCCAGGTAAGTATGATTCTGCCATAGAAAAAATACCCATACTTCTCTTGTAAAATAGTTTTCATATCTTAGGGAAGTTTTCAGGAACAGGGAGCTCATAGTACATTAGCATGATTGTGCAGAGATTTAAACAAAAAGAGTAAAGAATGGGGATTCCCTGACAATCATGAAAGGAAATGAATAATAATAATAATAATAATAATAATAATAATAATAATAATAATAATAATAATAATAATAAATAAAGATTAAAAATAATTTAAAAAAAAATAAAAATAAATAAATAAAAATAATAATAAAAAACAGGCAGTAAAATTGAAGTGCTCCTTTCGTTGGCAGGAGATCAATCTGTCACTTCTCTCTTCTCAGGAATCCCCGGATGAGAAAGGCTGGACTCACATTTTATCCTGCTAGCTTCTGCAAAGGGTTAACTGAATCATTTCTATTATACCGTTCTCAATGAAAGGGGGAAAAAAATAAAAAAGAGTGTCTGAGGACAGGGAGTCCCTTCCCTATTTGCGATGCCTACGAAGCCAATAAAGAGGAGGGTCGGCTCTCAGTAATTGGTTAAGGTTCTTCCATGTGTTAAATTAGCATAAGGAGACGCCGCTCCCAAACTAGCCACTTGGGGGCCAAAGCTAGCCGCGCGTCACAGCCTTCCGCAGAAAGTGGAGGAATCGAGAAGCATGCAACTCAATCTGTGCCAATGGCAGCACAGAGGAATGGAGGGATGCTCGGGTGAAGCGTGGACCTCTCTCTCCAATGCTGCTATCACAGCCAGGTATGCAGGTCACAGCCACCAGCCCAGCGCTTGCCACCACTAATTAAGACAAAGCCGTGTGTGGGCAAGTCTATGGTCATCATCTGAGCTGCTGAGAGCCCAACATCTGAAGATGCTTCTCCAGAGCTGGAACTGATTTACAGGAGAAAAGAGACAGAGAAGTAAGTCAATGTTTCCTTCAAAGGGGGGGCGGGGGTTATGTGTCATTCTTCACAGTAAAGTACAACTGTTATTTCTTCATACTATAGCACAACTGTTATTTCTTCATACTAAAGCACAGCTTTAATTTCTTCATACTAAAGCACAGCTGTCATTCAACAGCACAACTGTTATTTCTTCATACTAAAGCACCACAGCCAATTCTACATACGAAAGCATAACTGTTATTTCTTTATACTTAAGCACAACTGTCATTTCTTCATACTAAAGCACAGCTGTCATTCTTTACTGTATAGCACGACTGTTATTTCTTTTAAAGAACAACTGTTATTTGTTCATACTAAAGCACAACTATCATTCTTTACAGTAAAGCACAACTGTTATTTCTTCATACTAAAGCACAACTGCCAATTCTTCATACTAAAGCACAACTGTTATGTCTTCATACTAAAGCACAGCTGTCATTCTTTACAGTATAGCACGACTGTTATTTCTTTAAAAGCACAACTGTTATTTCTTCATCTTTGCATAGATATCTTTTTGGGGCATTGATTACTAGATAACAGAATAGATTTGGTTAGGATGCGCAGCGTTGATAAAGCCAACCTTGGGGACGATGTATGAGAAAGTTATTTTCACAGTTGGCTTTTATTAATAAAGACCAGTTTAACTCTTGAATGACGTGTGGTCCTTGTAGTGCTATTTGTAAATGCTTACAGTGCTGCTGCATGCTTAGTAATGTTTATAGATGATCTGAAAGAATAGAAGTGGATGACTGTTGCTCTTTAAATATCTTTTTCTTTAGGATCCACGCTTTAAATGGTCCATGAATGGTTCTTTTATGGTTGAAGCGGTTCCCTTGAGAAGCTTTTCAAAGTGGGGGTGATTGCTGGCGTTCTCTGCTTTTTGTGATCAAGTAAGAAGGAGCTATTATGGCTTCAGAAGACAGCCAAGGGGCAGCCAAGTCCGCCATGGAGAAACTCTCCTGTGCCATGGGGGAAAGAACTAAACGGCTAGGCACTGCCATGCAGGAAGCCCCCCACCATAGGAGACTCGTCTTGTTCATCGTCTGCGTGGCACTTTTTCTTGATAACATGCTCTACATGGTCATAGTTCCAATAATTCCAGACTACATTCAAAGTATGAGGTTGGATAGTGAAAAATCCTTTAGAGACATCAATTCCAGCTCAGCCTCTTCCAATAAATCTATCATCAGGCCCACGTACCCAACAGAGAATGAAGACATCAAGATAGGAGTCCTGTTTGCCTCCAAAGCGATCCTACAGCTGCTGGTCAACCCACTAAGTGGCACTTTCATGGACAGGGTTGGCTATGACATCCCTCTTTTCATTGGACTGATTGTTATGTTCCTGTCAACTGTCATTTTTGCGTTTGCAGAGAACTATGCCACACTGTTTGTAGCCAGAAGTCTGCAAGGCTTGGGATCTGCCTTTGCAGACACTTCTGGGATCGCTATGATCGCAGACAAATACACAGAGGAAGCAGAGAGAAGCAAAGCCTTGGGTATAGCCATAGCGTTTATTTCTTTCGGGAGCTTGGTAGCGCCTCCCTTTGGAGGCATATTATATCAATTTGTAGGGAAAAGAGTACCTTTTTTGATTTTGGCTTCCATCTCTCTCATTGATGGCATTTTGCTGCTAGCTGTGATCAAACCCTTCGCCAATCGGACTAGAGAGAACATGCCAGTGGGCACACCCATCCATAGACTCATGATTGACCCTTACATCGCTGTAGTGGCAGGAGCGTTGACCACCTGTAACATTCCTCTGGCGTTTTTGGAACCCACCATAGCAAACTGGATGAAAACCACTATGGGTGCCTCGGAGTGGCAAATGGGTCTCACTTGGCTGCCAGCATTCTTCCCTCACATACTAGGGGTATATCTTACTGTAAAACTTGCTGCCAATTACCCTCAGTATCAATGGTTCTATGGTGCCATAGGAATGGTAATAATAGGGGCCAGCTCCTGCACGGTGCCAGCTTGTAAAACTTTTGAACAGCTTATAATTCCTTTGTGTGGTTTGTGCTTTGGCATTGCATTGGTAGACACTGCACTATTGCCCACTCTCGCCTTATTAGTAGATCTCCGCCATGTCTCTGTATATGGAAGCGTCTATGCAATAGCAGATATATCTTATTCTGTGGCTTATGCCCTTGGGCCTATAGTGGCCAGCCAAATTGTCCATACTATGGGCTTCACCCAACTTAATCTTGGCATGGGACTTGCAAATGTACTGTATGCCCCCGCCCTTCTATTCCTTAGAAATGTGTGCCAAATGAAACCCTCTCATTCTGAAAGGAACATCTTACTAGATGAGGAACCTAAGGGTTTGTATGACACTATTAAAATGGAAGAGCGTAAAGCCAAGTCTAGAAAGAGCCATCTTAAAGATGGCGAGGTTCAAGAGAACAGCATGGACAATTATCATGGCCAGACAGGGAAATACATGTCTGACGATCAGTCCTCTGATTACGAGTACAGTTAAATTTATGCAAAGCTAATGGAGTGAAAAGTAAAAAATCAGCCATATGTTTACGTACCAAGATCTAATTTCTACATTGTATTCATGTTCATGATGGTCATGGTTCATGTAAAACCTATTTTTTATTATATCAATTTCTTGGGGTAAATTCTATATATATATATACATATAAATATATATTGTTCTCAATCGATCCGTCCTTTAAGTTCAAGCTAGGTGGCTTCCAATCTCCCCCAAAACCTAGGCGCAGTATTGTGAGACTGTTTCATTGTTCATTTTTAACGTTCAAACACTTTATGTGAAATACTGTATATCTGTACAAAAGAAATAACTATATGAAATAAAATTGCATATTCAGGGAAATAAAAGTTCATAAATATTGTATATATCTATATTTTGTGACTTGATTAAATAAACTTTAAATGAAGTGTCAATGAACAATACCGGTACCTTCTTCAGAGAAACATGAAAAAAAAATAGAACTTACAACAGGAAAATGAGAAAAAAAAACGAAAAAAACTAAAAAACGAATACTTGATATATTCACTTGATCACACCCAAAGGCATAGCTTACCTGTTCACGTCTGAGATTCTCTATACTTTTACTATAATACACTCAGGTTACTGATGGCAGGGAAGCAACAAGTTAAATGCAGGACAAAGTAGTTGGCATGTACAGATTATTTTACTTTGTACAGTGAAAAAAAAATTAACAAAATCAAGTGTCTGATTAGAGTTATTAGTCTTCAAATACATTTGAACATTTTGTACCATTACTCTTTTCTTTGACGAATCTCCTCTTCCGTTTTCTGATGACTGAGGAAAATAGAGGTTCTTTATCAATAAATATATAATACGAAGTGTCCATCAAACGTCCAAGAAGATGACGGCTTACAAGGAATACAGAGGCAATACAGAGGCAAGCCATTAATCACCTTCTTAGTCACCGCCAATGGATCACAGAAGTTGTGCTACAGAAGGCGCTGTCCAGGTGCTGAAATGCCGGTAATTCGGAAAGCAGCCGGTTTTAATAGCTTTAAGCTTTATGCAATGCCACATTCAAATATCACTATAGACTCTTATGTTTCTTTATAACCTAAGTTTTCTGAACATCATGGGGCAACGTTTCATTTCTACACAAGTTCACCTATATAACCCATATCCATGACACAGGTCCCATACCATCATCTGTGGCAAAGCACTGCAATTTGCAAATTAGCAATCTCAGCCTAACAGAAGATTTATCACACAGTTACCTCCATACTGTAGCCAGAGAACGGTAAAAACATCTTTAATTAAATCTCTTAACAGCTGGTCAATTCACTAAGGGGTAGTTAGATGCACCACTCCAAAATCCTTCTTCCATTCCAGCGATGTTGGGCAGATTGAAGATTAACTAGGTAAAATAAGAAGTAAGGAAATACAGATGAAAAAAGAAAGAAAGAAAGAAAGATAACAAGGAAGAAAGAAGGAGAGAGAGAGAGAGAGAGAGAGAGAGAGAGAGAGAGAAGGGGAGAGAGCGAGATGGGGGAGAGAAAGAGAGAGAGTGGAGAGAGAGAGGAGAGGGAGAGAGAGAGGAGAGGGGGAGAGAGAGGAGAGGGAGAGAGAGAGAGGAGAGGGAGAGAGAGAGAGAAGGGGAGAGAGCTAGATGGGGGAGAGAAAGAGAGAGAGTGGAGAGAGAGGAGAGGGGGAGAGAGAGAGAGAGGAGAGGGAGAGAGAGAGAAGAGGGGGAGGGGGAGAGAGGGGAGATAGAAAGGGGAGAGAGGGGGGAGAGGAGAGAGAGAGAGAGAGAGGAGAGGGGTGAAAGATAGGGGGAGGGAGAGAGGAGAGGGGGGGAGGAGGGAGAGAGGGGGAAGAGAGGGAGAAAGAAAGAGAAAGAAAGAAAGGAAGAAAGAAAGAAAGAACAAAGGAGAAAGAGAGAAAGAGGAGAGAGAGAAGGAGTGAGAGGAGAGAGAGAGAGAAATAGAGATTACAGGAGAAAGAGAGAGGGGAGAAGAGAAGGGGAGAGAGGGAAGGAGAGAGAGAAGAGAGAGGGGGGAGAGAAACATGGGGGAAAGAGGAGAGAGGGGGAGAGAGAGCGAGAGATATGAAAGAGAGAAAGAGGGGGGAGGAAAGAGGGGGAGGAGAGAGAGGGGGGAGGGAGAGAGAAAGGGGGAGGGGGAGAGAGGGGGAAGAGAGAGAGAGGGAGAGAGAGAGAAAAAGAGAGAGAGAGAGAGAGAGAGAGAGAACAGGGAAGAAAGAAGTAGAGAAAGAAAGAGAACAGGGGGGAAAGGAGGAGGGAAAGAAAGAGAGCAGGAGAGATAGGAAGATAAGGGAAGGGAAAAACAAAGAGCAGGGGAGAAAGAAGGGGAGAAAATGAGAGCAGCCGAAAATGAAAGGGGGGGGGGAGTGAAAAAAGAAAAGAGAGACAAAGAGAGAAAGAAAGTACAAAAAATAAAGGGAGAGACAAAGAAAGAGAAAGAGAGAAAAAGTGGGAAAAAAGAAAAGAAAGAAAGAAAGAAAGAAAGAAAGAAAGAAAGAAAGAAAGAAAGAAAGAAAGAAAGAAAGAAAGAAAGAAAGAAAGAAAGAAAGAAATATGAAAATGATAGAGGAGCGATAAAGAGAAAATTTTGCAACAGGTATAGGGAGGAGAGAACAGAGGTTGAAGGAAGAGAGAAAGAGGAGGGAGAAACAAAGCACGCCCTGTTTTGTGTCTTAAGTTTTTCAGAGAACACACAGAACGGATATTTACTAAGACTGGAGCAGAGAGAATCTGGAGCAGCTGTGCATGACAACAATCAGCTTCTAGTTTTTATTTTCTAAGCTAGAGGGCCATACACTTTACAATATGATTGCACCAAATTTTCTTAAGAACTACCATCAATTACCTAGTGCAAGGGTCTGCACGATTTAATACTAATTGAATTGCTCAGGTTTGCCTTCGAATTGCATCATTTTGGTAGAGTTTAAGCAGAGTGTACACAGATTGTACAGTGTATGGCCAGCTTAACCGAACAAGCTGAAACTAGATGCTTATTGCTTACTGCGCACATCTGCTTCAGTTTTTAGTACATTCCCCCCACAGCAACAGGTATCTGTACATATCCCACTTCGCTATTTACTAATATTGCATACAATATCTGTATTTTGGACACACACAGGTCGCAGCCTATTTTCTGCATTACATCCAGCAAATCTAATCAGTTAGACATATTAACTAAAGCCTTATGAAACGTTTTGTTGTTTGGTTGTCATTCTGCAAAGTTTCCCTGTGTTGAAGGCAGGATTTTAGTTGTAGTTTGTATGAGCAGCGATGTCAATGTACACGAATAGGCTTCCATAGGGAGGAGTTATAAGGGAGAAGAGTGAAGGTGGGCAGGGAGGGTGCTGGGGGCCGATCTGCTCTAACACTCGTGCCTTTGTCCACATCACAGGCTGGTGAGTGCTTCCAGCAGTAGCGGGGATAGGACCATGGACAGCGGCACACACGTCAGCACACAACTCACACCACCTACAATGGCAGCGAGTTCAGCGCTCCCCACTGCTCCCGACACTACTTTCTGATCCATTGAGTGAAGCAGGTAAGCACTTTTCATTCATTCAATAGGCCAATTTTATACAAGAGGCTTTTAAAGTTTTCAAAGTCCAGGAGCCATTCCGGCTCAATATTGTTTGAAATGAAATGGTGAGGACATCCACACTTGGCACCTGTCCTCAGCGGAAGAGAACACTTCCAGTGGTGGCTGAGGATGGAATACCAATACATTCATAGCTTTCTCTAGACACATTATTGTTTTCTCTTACTCTACTTCTCTTGAGTGCTCTTCAGTGGCTCATTTTACCTTCACTTTTGCAAAGCAGATTGGTTGGTAATGGCAAATGAAATAAATATACAGAACAGAAAGAATGAAACTCCTTCACAGGGACAGCCAAATAGCTTTTCAGTAGCAGCCTTCATTGTAACAGAGTCCTGTGCAAATTCAATTTGTGAAGATTTCTTGCTTTGAACTGTATACCAATCCGACTGATGTTTTCTGTGGTTAATTTTAATTATTAATGACTGAGGCTGATCTCTCATCATTGGCAACTTTATCTGATAAGCATTACTATTTAGTTGCCTTTCAGGATGTGCTGGTGGGATCACAGCACAACAAATATGTTAAACAATAATAAGAGTCCATTTGTGAGGACAGCAGTTTTGTATTTCTAAAAGTAATCCTTTAGTAGATGCAGGAAAAAGGTGTAGATTCCTACTTTGTGAATAATTGTAATTATGAGGTCTTCCTCCTTAAAAAGACTTATATAAAAACACATTATAACCTACATCAGCTCTGCTGTATTTCAGGATCTATTGAATACATCAGTTCTGTTAAATTGCAACATTTTGTGGAGATAATATAGTTATGTAAAAGTGCAATTTTATTGATGCAAATAACACTTCTAATATGCATACTTGCTTGATACAAATGCATTATGACATGCACAAGTGAGAACTACTTTTTGCATTGGTGAAACTAAAGATCTAACCTTGTCATACATATAAAGGAGCTATTAACAGTACTGATCCTTCTAAGGCCAGCATTTAAGAAACCACAATATTTTCATAGTTACATAGTCTGGTTAAAAAAAGACACAAGTCCATCTAGTTCAACCAATAGAAGGAAAAAAATGATACAATGTTATATATACAATCCTATATCCACAGTTGATCCAGAGGAAGGCAAAACACACCAATAAAGCATGATCCAATTTGCTCCAACATGGACAATGTTAAACTATAAAATATAATCAATAAATTGAGTCTAAATATTTGGATGAAAGACATATTATTTGAATATATTAACTTTTAATTTCTGTACTGCTGAGTTTATATGAAACTGTGATAACAAACATCTTTCTCAGATGCACTACTGTCTTAGTGGGCCCCTGTTAACACAGATCTGTGTAAAACAGAGGAATGCTATATTCTATAATGTTCTCTTTACATCATTATTCAGTTCATAGGCCCATCCAAAGCCACAAAATGCATCGCTAAAGAGTAGTCAATCATGAAAGGCCAAGTCCTGTATTATCAAGTACAATTTTACCAGCCATAACAACACTTGCAGATGACCAAAATATAAATCATATACTCGCTGACTATTGTTTTAAAAAATAATCACTTTTCAAAGTTATATAAGGCCTTGTAAATGTTACTTGGAGAGCAGAATAGGAATTTTTTAATTCCAGTCTAAATTTCTACACGACACATCACTACCTCTTGTTAGCGTAAAAGCTTCATTCAATTAAAACAATAAGTGAACAAATGCAGCAAAATATTTGATTCCAAAATATTGGCAATCTCCAGAAAGCCCAGCGATATAAGACTGGGTTAAAAGGGTGGAGTTTATCAACAACATGGAAGAAATGTATCACTATGGACAGGATAAAATAGAAACATTTGTAAATATATGGAGGAGTTGGACAGAGTTTAAGAGCACAAGAAAATACTTTACGGTGGTGGGAGTTTGAAAGGAGAAGTGGAGGGCATAGTGGAAAGAAAAACAAGTATATTATATATTAAAGAAGAAAGAGGGATAATATGGGGGGGGGGAGGGGAGATTGTGAATTGTGAATAAACTATTTATATTTTGTATAATTGGAAAATTAATACAAATTTTATTTAAAAAAAAATAACAAACAATGAACACTATTGTTGTAAAAAATATGTAAATATGTTTTTGCTACTGAGTGTTTACTGTATATAAGTCAGGAAGTCTTTTTTTCAGTGCCAAATGAAGCAATTTTTTCATATAGATGGGTTACTTGTTAAAAGGCTACTAAGATTCAACAAAGGTTGCTAGGTGTTACATGAAATTCCCTAGCCATGAATTGGAAAACACATGGCCAAAGACCACTGTTCTTGATAAACCAAGATAACGCAGAATACTATGTTTGCTCAAAAGAATGTGGTATAATGTTATGTCTGGTGCTCAAAATATACTTGTCTAGTCAGAGAATAAAATAAAGTAGTCAAATGTATAACTTAACATGACCCTGTAAACAAGCTGATCAATCCCTGTCGTGCAGCTACATATAACAATGCTTTTACTTTGCAAAACCTTCTCCGCCCAATAATGAATATGAAAATACATTCTATCTATCCCAAGGGTGGAATGAAAATATATTACTCAGTCTCCTTTGTCTATTCATGACTTTGTATGTTTATGTTTCGTGATGTTGACTGTATCTGAAGACATTTTATTCCCTCTAAAGCACTAGTTGCAGACTGGCTCCACATTACTATCTTTTGGATTAGAGTACCAAACATTTATTTGAATCATAAAGAGTGGTATCATAAAAAACTTGCAAAATCGTCCTTGTTTTTATTTTGTTGGTATGATGGTTCTGCACTTTCTTTGGTTTCGTATTGAATATAAGGAAAATTTAATGCATGCTTAAAGATAGCAGTCAGACTGAAGCCATTTCAATTGATTTTTTATAAAAAAATGTAAATCAGGAGCTCTGCATTTTACTAAATTGTATGTTTGTTCTGGGTCAGTGATTTTTAAAGCTTTGAAGCCACTTGATCAGCATGATGGCCAGACAACATACATTTTCAGCAATAGGTCAACAATGGCAGCCTTCAAAATTCTCTCTCAGGCAGGCCAACCAAAAATGATTATGTGCAAGTTATAAAAACCCATAGCGACCAATCTGATTTAAGCTTTGTTCAACCAGAACAATGAAAGATGGCCAGTTTTTGGTTGCTCTGGTCACTTCATTATGTCCAGTTCTCTTTGACATAGTAAAGAATTCTAATAGTCAGAGTTAAATTTAGTACTAGTGGACCTGTGTAGGGCAGGAGGAAAAGGAAAGGAGCCAGGAACAGAAGATCTGTTTTCCTTGTTCAGTCATCTATGAATTGGGTCATCAACCAAAATGAAATAGGTAGTGGATGCAGATCTACTAAGAAGAATCAAAACACAGTGGATCATGTAATATGAAACCATCTCCCTTTTCTTTGTGTGATGTTCATTGGTTTTATCAAGACCAGCAGGAAAGTCCTGATTTGATTTAGGGGGGAAGCATATTGTAAACTAAAGCACTGCTAGAGGTCAGTGAAGGTAATTGGACAACCAGGGGTTAGGAAGTTGTGAAATATCTGAAACAAGATATTTATGATATACAGAGACATACTGGACAGAGACTACAAGCTGTGTCACCAGTGGGTGGCAATGGCTTACTATGAGGCAGCAGGACTTGAGAATGATTAGTGTTTACCAGAGCTTCTGATGGTGTTTCAGCAAGAGACAAATGGACACACCCCAATTACTAGTCACAGGAAGGGTAGAAACACTGAAAATGGGACTGATCATGGCAGAGACACCAAGTGATAAACAGGAAACATACAGAAAACAGCAAGAGGAAGGCAAAGAAAGGTGTGTGCAGGAAGGATAGCACACAGGTAGATGTAGTACAAGACATGCAATCCATACATGTAGGAACCTGGGCAGCAGGTGGATCCTCACAGGGACAGTCATATTAGCTCAGCAGAGAAACCAAAGAATAGCACATTCTGCTTTCAAATCTCAGAACAATAGTGACTGATGATAAAAGACATGAAGACATAATTATCACTTGCCATCAAAATACAGCCCTGTTGACAAACAAAAACAGAAAACATGTAAAAAAATGATTGTGGAGCTCTGCTAATTACAACGAGAGAGCAACATTTTCCCAATGTAATCTGCAGGTCTAAAAGAAAAGGTCCCCATCAGGTCCACCCTGCTGTTCACAGCACACAGCATTGGATGGATCTATAGCCGCTATTCAGTCCAGTAGTGCTATTAAATTTGCCCACTACCATCCACTTTTGATTGAAAGGTAGACCTGATGAAGAACTAATCTCTCAGTTCCCCATCAGGCTCCGTTCACCCAGTAACTCCAGTAATTTCCCAAATATGGACATTACCAGAATATCTAGTAATGTGATAAAAAAAACAGTCAGCATCCATATGAAACATAAATTTCAAGTCAAAATAATTTTCCTTAATTAGCTAATCTGCATTTGGAAATAAGTACCATAAAACAATGTTAAATTATGAGTACAAACTTTCATTGTTAAACATATGCATAAATGTTAATTTATCATCCTGTTGTGTAATTGTTGAAAAGTATCTTCACTGCAATGCACTGTTATTCTTTATAGGCTGAACTTACTTAGAGAATAAGCATACCATTTTTGCTGCTTTACAATGCCAGTATTAAAGAAACCCACACTGGAAAAATCAGAAAGCAAAGGCTCACAAGATGCAGAGGTAAGATAACTTTTATGCATGTCTGACTGAATTCTAAGCATAGGGAAAAGATGGAATTTGTGTATTCATTAAATTTTCTGGACACACAGTGACATTATACTTTTGAGTAGAAAACTGTTAATATATATACATATATAGTGGGTAAAATAAGTATTGAACTCGTCACAATTTTTCTAGGTAAATATATATATTTCTAAAGGTGCTACTGATATGAAATTTTTCACCACATGTCGGTAACAACCCATGCAATCCATACATACATAAGAATGTCAATCAGATAAGTTCAGAAATAAAGTTATGTGTAATACAATGGAATGACACTGGGAAAAGTATTGAACACGCTAACTAAAATGTATTTAATGATTCGTACAATATCTTTTGTTGTTAATGACAGCTTCAATATACCTCCTGTATGGAGAAACTAGTTGCATGCATAGCTCGGGTGTGATTTTGAGAAATTCTTCCACACAGTCTTCAAATCTTGAGGTTTCTGTCGACCTCTTCTATGAACTCTGATCTTTAGTTCTTTCCATAGATTTTCTATTGGATTCAAGTCAGGTGATTGGCTTGGCAATTCTAGCAGTTTTATTTTCTTTCTTTGAAACAAATTGAGAGTTTCCTTGGCTTTGTGTTTGAGATCATTGCCTTGCTGAAATGTCCACCCTTGTTTCATCTTCATCATCCTGGTAGATGGCAGAAGATTTTTATCAAGAATGTCTTGGTACAATTTTCCATTCATCCTTCCTTCAATAAAATTAAGTTTGCCAGTACCGTATGCTGAAAAACAGCCCCTCACCATGATGTTTCCACCTCAAAACTTCACTGTTGGTATGGTGTTTTTGGGGTAATGTGCAGTGCCAATAGATTTCCAAACATGGTGTGTATTATGGCATCCAAATAGTAAAATTTTGGTCTCATCCGACCAGATTATATTCTCACAGTATTTCACAGGCTTGTCTAAATGTTGTGCAGCAAAGTTTAAACAAGCTTCAACATGCTTTTTCTTCAGCAATGGAGTCTTGCATGGTGAGTGTGCATACATGCCATGGTAGTTACATAGTTACATATAGTAGGTGAGGTTGAAAAAAGACACAAATCCATCAAGTCCAACCTATGTGTGTGATTATGTGTCAGTATTACAATGTATATCCCTGTATGTTGCGGTCATTCAGGTGATTATCTAATAGTTTCTTGAAGCTATCACTGCTCCCCGCTGAGACCACCGCCTGCGGAAGGGAATTCCACATCCTTGCCGCTCTTACAGTAAAGAACCCTCTACGTAGTTTAAGGTTAAACCTCTTTTCTTCTAATTGTAATGAGTGGCCACGAGTCTTATTAAACTCTCTTCTGCGAAAAAGTTTTATCCCTATTGTGGGGTCACCAGTACAGTATTTGTAAATTGAGATCATATCCCCTCTCAAGCGTCTCTTCTCCAGAGAGAATAAGTTCAGTGCTTGCAACCTTTCCTCATAACTAAGATCCTCCAGACCCTTTATTAGCTTTGTTGCCCTTCTTTGTACTCCCTCCATTTCCAGTACATCCTTCCTGAGGACTGGTGCCCAAAACTGGACAGCATACTCCAGGTGCGGCCGGACCAGAGCCTTGTAGAGTGGGAGAATTATTGTGTTATCTCTTGCGTTGATCCCCCTTTTAATGCATGCCAATATTCTGTTTGCTTTATTAGCAGCGGCTTGGCATTGCATGCCATTGCTGAGCCTATCATCTACTAGGACCCCCAGGTCCTTTTCCATCCTAGATTCCCCCAGAGGTTCTCCCCCCAGTGTATAGATTGCATTCAAATTTTTGCCACCCAAATGCATTATTTTACATTTTTCTACATTGAACCTCATTTGCCATGTAGTTGCCCACCCCATTAATTTGTTCAGGTCTTTTTGCAAGGTTTCCACATCCTGCGGAGAAGTTATTGCCCTGCTTAGCTTAGTATCGTCTGCAAATACAGAGATTGAACTGTTTATCCCATCCTCCAGGTCGTTTATAAACAAATTAAATAGGATTGGTCCCAGCACAGAACCCTGGGGAACCCCACTACCCACCCCTGACCATTCTGAGTACTCCCCATTATCACCACCCTCTGAACTCGCCCTTGTAGCCAGTTTTCAATCCATGTACTCACCCTATGGTCCATGCCAATGGACTTTATTTTGTACAGTAAACGTTTATGGGGAACTGTGTCAAATGCTTTTGCAAAATCCAGATACACCACGTCTATGGGCCATCCTTTATCTAGATGGCAACTCACCTCCTCATAGAAGGTTAATAGATTGGTTTGGCAAGAACGATTCTTCATGAATCCATGCTGATTACTGCTAATGATATCGTTCCTATTACTAAAATCTTGTATATAGTCCCTTTTCATCCCCTCCAAGAGTTTACATACTATTGATGTTAGGCTAACTGGTCTGTAATTCCCAGGGATGTATTTTGGGCCCTTTTTAAATATTGGTGCTACATTGGCTTTTCTCCAATCAGCTGGTACCATTCCAGTCAGTAGACTGTCTGTAAAAATTAGGAACAATGGTCTGGCAATCACTTGACTGAGTTCCCTAAGTACCCTCGGATGCAAGCCATCTGGTCCCGGTGATTTATTAATGTTAAGTTTCTCAAGTCTAATTTTAATTCTGTCCTCTGTTAACCATGGAGGTGCTTCCTGTGTTGTGTCATGAGGATAAACACTGCAGTTTTGGTTACTGAAACCCCCCGATTCACTCGTGAAGACTGAGGAGAAGAATAAATTTAATACCTTTGTCATCTCCCCATCTTTTGTAACCAGATGTCCTTCCTCATTCTTTATGGGGCCAATATGGTCTGTCCTCCCTTATTTACTGTTTACATACTTAAAGAATTTCTTGGGATTTTTTTGCTCTCCTCTGCTATGTGTCTTTCATGTTCTATCTTAGCCATCCTAATTGCACCCTTACATTTCTTGTTGCATTCTTTATAAAGTCTGAATGCTGAGGATGATCCCTCAACCTTGTATTTTTTGAAGGCCTTCTCCTTTGCTTTTATATGCATTTTTACATTGGAGTTAAGCCATCCAGGATTTTTGTTTGCTCTTTTAAATTTATTACCCAATGGGATACATTGGCTAATGCCCTTATTTAATATGCTCTTAAAGCAAACCCATCTCCGTATTCTTTGTTCCTAATATTTTATCCCAATTTATGCCTTTTAGCAAGGTTTGTAGTTTAGGGAAGTTGGCTCTTTTGAAATTCAGTGTCTTTGTGTTCCCTTTATGTTTTCATTTGTGTGATTTATACTGAAACTAATTGACCTGTGATCGCTGTTACCTAAATTGCCCCGTATTTTCACATCCGTGATCAGGTCTGTATTGTTGGTAATCAGTAGATCCAGTAATGTTTTATTTCTAGTTGATGCGTCTACCATCTGACCCATAAAATTGTCCTGCAAGACATTAAGGAACTGGCGAGCCTTAAATAAATGCGCGGTTCCCTCCGCCCAGTCTATGTCTGGATAATTAAAATCCCCCATTATAATAACACTTCCCATCCTTGCTGCTAATCCAATTTGTGATAGGAGATCCGCCTCCACTTCCTCCCTCAGGTTAGGGAGCCTATAGCATACTCCCAGTATTATTTTCCCCTTAGCTTCATCCCTTTGGAGCTCTACCCATAAGGATTCCACCTCCTCGCTAGCTCCCTCAGTGATGTCATCTCTCACATTCGCTTGTACATTATTCTTGATATATAGGCATACCCCTCCCCCTTTTTTACCCTCTCTATCCTTGCGGTATAGGGTATACCCTTGAATGTTTGCCAGCCAATCATGAGAGCTGTTGAACCAGGTCTCTGAAATTCCCACAAAATCCAAATCCTCCTTGTACAACAGTATCTCTAGTTCACCCATCTTGTCCGCCATGCTCCTGGCATTGGTGAACATGCCACATAGTTTAGACCGGTCGCATATTGTCCTCCGTTGAGTGCATTACTTATTGTTTTCTTTGAAACAATTGTACCCGCTAATTCCAGGTCTTTCTGAAGCTCACCACAAGTGTGCAATAGGAAATCTATGGAAAGAACTAAAGATCATAGTTCATAGAAGAGGCCCACAGACCCTTTAAGATTTGAAGACTGTTTGTGTGGCATAATGGGACAAAATCACCTGAGCAATACATGCAACTAGTTTCTCCATACAGGAGGTGTCTTGAAGCTGTCATTACCAACAAAGGATTTTGTACGAAGTATTCAATATATTTCAGTTAGCGTGTTCAAAACTTTTTCCCAGGTGTCATTCCATTTTATTACACATAGCTTAATTTCTGAACTTATCTGATTTGGTTTCTTTGTATGTATGGATTGCATGGGTTGTTACACCAGCATGTGTGGAAAAATGGTGGCATGTTCTATACTTATTTTACCTGCTAAATTTTAGCCACAGAAGGATCGATGATTACAAAAGCAATTAAAAGTGTAATTGCCAAAACAGTAGTAAGTCACCAGTAATATCATTGACAAGAGTAATGCTTAGTAGCATATACAACAAAAAGCAGTTTCTGTATATAAGCCAGCAGTCAAAACACCGCAAACGGAGCATACGTTTAGGAGCTGCAGGCTAACATTAAAGTGCACAGGTTCACCTTAAGCTTTTACCTAAATAAATATATGTATATTTTAGTAGGCTTTTTGGATTTTACTGTTGGTAGATGGTTAGAATTGTTCCAATATTACCAATAAGGTTTTATTCAGAGGATGAGGTCATTCATGCTGAAAATGGGGATGTATAGGGTGATGGGTCCACTTTAGATGTGTATGTAGTTAGTGAGAGGTTGGGCAGGATTCATGGCTGTATGGAAATCTGTTCAGCTTGGTGATTGATAATGGGGGCTTTTAGAAAAGGTCAAAAAAAAAGAAAAGGGAGTGAGTGTGTGCAAAAGTTCATGGTGGTCTTCTGTTGAACTGGCCATGCTTTCTCCCATTTGGAGAGAAGTCTACTGCCTGGAAAAGAACAGAGAGGATGTGGAGCCTCTGAGCATGTGCAAGAAGATTAGCTGTTACCCTAACGGGACTCTGCCACGTTAAGAAAGCCAAAAGCTGCTGAAAGGTCTGAAGTACAAGCACCCAGATGTGCCTGTGCATAGCTGTTGCAGCTTTCTGTACCTCCCTCTTTACCTGAATTTTGGGTCTTCTTGATACTGCTAAAGCTTGCATACCTCTTCCTAAATTCTGCACATTCCTCTTGGCCAGTGAGGCACCCCAACATATTGGTGGGCCAATAGGAAAAGTATCAGAACTTTACCTGGCTTTTGTGCAAAGCAGGAGTTACTGAAAACTGCTGCAGGTATTTGCAGGCACCTCTGGGTGGATGCACTTCATACCTATCAGTGGCTTTTGGTTTTCTGGACAGATTCTAACCTTTTGCCAACTGTGTAACGCACATATGCAGTTATGCTGCGTACACACGATCGAACATTCCGCCAATGAAATCCTGGGATTTATTTCCAACGGATGTTGGCTCAAACTTGTCTTGCATACACACGGGCGCACAAATGTTGTCGAAAAATCCAATCGTCAGGAACGCGCTGACGTACAACACGTACGTCGGCACTATAAAGAGGAAGTTCAATAGCCAGTGCACCACCCTTTGGGCTCCTTCTGCTAATCTCGAGTTAGTAGAAGCTTGGTGAGAGACGATTCGTGCTTTTCAGCCTCGTGCTTTTCAGATCGTTACTGCTCTTCAGTTTGTGCTTGTGGGTTTGTATCTGGTTTTCAGTGCATGTAGTCAGTTCGTATCTAGTTTTCAGTGCGTGCTATTTATAGTACGTATTTGATTCCCAGTGCATTCTTGTCTGCTCGTTTCTGAATTTCACCTCGCTCCTCTCAGGCCTTTCTAATTTTCAGTGCGTTCTGTTAGTTCGTTCTGACCAGCCAACCATTTTGAAGCCATGTTGTGGGTACGTACTCATCGTAAAGTTCCTGCTATGCAGGGGCTTGGTGTTAGGGTTCTTACTTTGACCCAAGCCCAGTCCATGAACAGGGCGAGGAGGAGTTCATGGATGAAGAATTGGTTGCTCCAGAGTGACCAATTCTCTCACATGACTTTGTTGCGGGAGATCCGTGAGAATAATCCTGATGATTTCAGGAATTATTTCAGGATGATGGACCCCTTTTTTCACCGTTTGTTGGCTTTGCTGTCCCCTTATATTACCAAACAGGACACCTGCATGTGGCAAGCCATCACTCCCGAGCAAAGGCTCATCACCATGTTGCGGTACTTGGCGACAGGGAGAAGTCTGCAGGACATCAAGTTCTCGACAGGCATCTCCCCCCAGGCTCTGGGGATCATTATTCCAGAGACCTGTTCTGCCATCATTCAGGTCCTGCAGAAGGAGTATATTAAGGTAAGTTTTATCCTTTAACCTCACATTCTATGTATTTAATGTTTTGCTAATGTATTGTATTTCTTTCATCATTCCCGAATTAACATGATTGTAATATGCTGTGAATGTTCTCTTTGTCCTCATGCATGCTGGGAGTTTTTATTGCTCCATTTTTGTTCTTCATGCATATTTGCCTTCACTAACCTCCCCAGCATGCTATCCTGGGCCCATATACACCTAGCCTATTCACTTAACAATGTATTTTGTCAGCTCCATAGTAGTGCTTTACCCTAAACACCCCTTAAAATATGTACAAATGTTATTTGTGTGCTTAAATTCAGGAGTGCCAGAGGCTTTTTTTGGGGTCACAAAATCATTTGGAACACCCCCTCCTCCCAGCCGCTAAGTCAACCGATACCAATACTCTGTCTGCTGACTTTGCCAAACCCATACACACTATACCTACATCTTTTGTGGTCATATTTATGGATGAATTCACCAAAGCATGTAGTGAAATGCATGAATACTTTCAAATGGTACTGTTTAAAGTTTTGTTCTATTATCTTGATAGGTAATTGCAGAATGTAAAAATGTGCTTCAATTTGGACAGTGCATATTCATAATTTTGTATTATGATACTTCTTACCTGTCCAGTGGGCTGCCAATAGTGTAAGTAAGGAGGGGCTGGCCAAAGTAACACACATTATGTATGCATTCAGCTCTCAATGAAGTGGAGAGGATTACCTGTCCAAAACATCTCCCCCCTAAAATTTTTACAATGGACCATCAGAGGGGGTGTCTGAATCTGATAAGTGGACCTTAAGATTTTTTTAATGTAAATACTCATTCAAATAAATGTTATACTGATGTTGGCCAAGAATGTTTGTGTCTAATCTGCTTGCAATGTTATGTGCAAAAGTCCTAATTAATTTTTTTCTTGTTTCACTCCACAATTTCCTTCAACGCCACGGGAATGGCAGACTGTGGCTTCCCAATTTGCCCAGCGGTGGGAGGTGGGATTTTCCCAACTGCAGAGGGGCAATAGATGGGAAACACGTCTACATAGTCCCACCCCCCAACTCGGAGTCATACTATTACAACTACAAGGGGTTTAATAGTATTGTGATGTTGGCGGTCGTGTTGGCGATATATGATTTTCTCTATGTGGATGTGGGGAAGAATGGCCGGATGTCAGATGGTGGAGTCAATACCCAGACCGAGTTCTACGGATGGCTCCAGAGTGGTGGCTTGGGATTGCCACCTCTGGAAGACAACGTGGCTGGTCTGCCATTCATCTTTGTCGCTGATGAAGCATTTGGGCTTGGTGAACACCTGATGCGGCCGTTCCCCATGAGGACCCTCACTGCGGACCAGAGGGTTTTTAACTACCGACTGGCCGGAGCCAGAAGAGTGGTGGAGAATGCTTTTGGGATAATGGCCAGCCAGTTCCGCCTATTCCTTACACCAATCAACATGGCGGAATATAAACTTAAACATATAATCCTTGCATGCTGCATTCTCCACAACTTTTTAAGGAGAAATTAAACTATGAACTATGTGGCCTCAGTTGGGCCTGAGGCAGGATTTCAAGATCAAACCCTGACAGCGCTTGAAGCTGGCCATCCTGGCTTGCCTCCCCAAAGCACATACGAGGTCCATCAAAAATGTATGGAGTACTTTGCGGGTAGGGGGGCCATTGATATGCCAGAAAATGTTTAAGAAACCTTTTTAAATAAATTTGTATGTTAAAATGAAATAATATTTCCTTTGATTTACTGCTTGTGTTTCTTTTAGCTGTCTCCTAGGTTATCCAATTTTTTTTTTCTTTTGCCCATTTCTTCAATAGTGCAAATGGAATTTCTTTGATACATGAGGTGACAATCTCTTCTTCAGCGAACTATTACGTTGTGGGTCTGCTACACACACACCTTGTTTTTGTTGTTAATGTATGTAATGCATTAATGCTTAAAATATTAATCATTTTCCGCACCATGAATTTATTTTTTGAATTACAAAAATGGCCTGATTGATGCAAATTATCTTGCACTGTGGGTGTTATTTACTAAAGGAAAATCCACTTTGCACTACAAGTGCACTGCAAAAGTGCACTTAAAAGTGCACTGAAACTGCACTGAAAGTGAACTTGTAGTGCAAAGTGGAGTTCCCTTTAGTAAATAACCCCGCATTGAAAGAAGAAGCCACACATTGTTGATTTGTAAAATTTTTACTCTGTGCACATTCACATGTGCATTTAGAAAAGGGTTTTTGAACAAACCAGCATATTTTTAAAATCATAATTTTTTTGGTCAGTAGAAATATCCTTTTTTGTGGTAAACAGGCATGTTTTTTAAACCATACAACAACACACAACTCAGGACCTTACAAAGTTCAACTTTGAGAAATTGAAGGCAATATCAGACATTATAGTATGTCTAAACTGTGTTGATCTTGCCTTCAGCAGATGGGGTGAAAGCCAAATTTTGAAGATGCACACAAATTGGGAGTCAAAATGTGTATTTCACTCCTGATCCCATGCCTAAGGTCAACATGTGCTAGCTCCCATCATGGGGGATCAATGGACGTGTTTCGAGGGGGTACAACCCCTTCCTCTCAGCTACTTGAGTTGCGAGGAAGGGGTTGCACCCACAAAACGCGTACCTTGATATCCTGTAATGGCAGATAGCACACGTTGACACATGTGCATCTTCAAAATTTCAACATTTTTTAGAAAAGTTATAATAAAAATTAAAAAAAGCAAACATTTTGGTGTGTTTTATTTTCTGCCTAAAACATCAATGTTTTCCTGGAGCACATGGAGCAGCACGAACGTAATAAGAAGAATAGGAACACATGACAAAATACTTTTTTGCAGCACTCTCTTGATTCTTCTGTACTGATCCTGCTCCCTCAATTTGAGGTCTAACCATCGTTTCCTCAGTTGATCCTTGGATTGCTTCCTAGTCATGATCTTGGCCTTTCTGACATTTGGGTTTGGGTAAGGTCCATGCTTCCCGTCATAGTCAGCCCTCTTCAAGATGTCCACCATCTCCACCATCTCTACAAAGGACATATTAGAGGCCTTATATCTCCTCCGGGATCGGGACGTTAGTGCCTCCGGGCTTTCGACACTGCTGCTGTCTTCATGCACCTGTTGTCTCTCCGCCATGTGCTCTCCCACTGCGCCGAAAGAGAAGGGGAATATACTATAAAGAAGGTCAGGGTCGGACGGAGTTTCACGCATGCGCAGTGTATATAAAGCGTAAGACGCGTGCGTCATACGTATGATCTGTGAGCGAAGGATGGAGTAGCGGATGCGCCGATCGTTTTAATGAAGATACAATTTTAAGTTGGGGCATCAGTGGCCTATACTGCTTAGAGACTGAGGCCTATATTGGGACAAGATTTTGCAAGTTTAGCCTGACATTAGGGTTTGTCGTGTAGTGTGTCTTTCAGAGAAAATGGATCAATTGAACGATCATGATTTCCTCCCCAATTCATTGATTTGTACAGAGAGTTGCACTGTCTGTGCCAGACAAAACACCCCTTTTATACAAATCGACTAAAGAGGAAGGCAGCACTGGATAAATTGCTGGAACTTGTGAAGCCGCAGATTTTGAAGTGCAAAATTGGTGGCCTGAGGAGCACATAAAATAGGGAGCGAAAGAAAGTCCAGGATTCCCAGAGATCAGGAGCAGCAGCAGATGACATTTATGTACCCAGGCTGTGGTACTACGACAGACTACGGTTTCTGTCAGACCAGATTGAAATCAGGCCATCACTCTCAATCCTTCCTTACACTCTTCCTTCCACCCCATCTGAGGCTTCTGATATCCAACGTGGGCCATCTACCCAGGAAGAAGATGTGGAGGAGCCCAGCTTGCATCAGGTATAGCATTGTTCAACATATTTCTCAAAATTGTGTGTGATTGATGATCAATAAACTAAAACTATGTCCCTTTTTCATACACAGGAAATCCTCAGCCAGGAGGGGGCTGTAGAAAGTGGCAGCCAGGAGGTGACAGGGGAAAGTGGCAGCCAGGAGGTGGCGGGGTAAGTGGCAGCCAGGAGGTGGCGGGGGTAAGTGGCAGCCAGGAGGTGGCGGGGCCCAGTAGCCTGACCAAATCCCAGGTCCCTCCCCTCCGCCTTCAACAAAAAAGGCCCAGTAAGGGGAGGAGCATGGAGGAGTCAGCACTTGGGTTAATTCGGCAGGCTTCTGTGGTCCTCACAACCCCCCCCAGTCTTCCTGAGGCCTATGCCTGCATGGCTGCCAACCAAATGCAGGAAATGGAGGTGGGCCAACGCCTCTTTTGGGAGGAAGTGATATATATGGCCCTAAATAAGGGATTGAGGGGCAAAATCACAAGCAAAACCCACCTGTGTGAGTTGGACCATCCTCCTCCTCCACCTCCTGCCACAACTCCAACACCAGAGCCACAGCCTGGAAGCAAGCGTGGAAGCAAGCATGTAAGGAAGACAAGAGAGTGATGACCTGGGTTTATTCTGGTCTGGAAAAAGACACAGGCTGTTGTAAGCCCACAGCCTGGGGACATATATGTCATCTGCTGCTGTTCCTGATCTGTCGGAGTCCTGGACCGGATTGTGCTCCCTATTAAATGGACCCTGGGGTACAAAGGCTTCGCAAATTTCACAAGCTTATCCAGCGATGCCTTCCTCTTTATTTTGTTATGACTCCTAATAAATGTCTATTTTTTGTCTAAAATCATTGGCTTTGTGTTAAAATTAAAAAAGGACAGTTTGTTTGTGAGTAGGCAGGTACATTTCAAAAAGACAATGTAGCATTAACAAGGGACACCAACCAATCTCTTTGAGGTTACAAAATACAAGATAATAATGGTGTTGTGGTAACTTGACACACAAAACGAAAAAAAATATTAAGAAGATCACTAGAAAAAACAAAAAAAACATGAGATCTTGATTTAAACCAAAAAAAAAGGAGATTACTATAAACAAAAATTCAAAACATTATTCTGGAGATCTGGCAAAAAAAATGTATTCATGAGATCATAAGAAATAATAAAGAAATCAGTTTGTCAGCACTCTGTGTGAATATCAGCTGTAAAACAACTTCATAATTCTAGCATTATAAAGAAGAAGAGAATGCGCTGCATTGAAAGATTACAAAATTTGCAGAGAGACAAATGTGCTACTGTATCTTCATTACGAGCGCTAGTTTTACCAGACCGAGCGCTTCCGTCTCGTACTTGATTCAGAGCATGCATGGAATTTTGTGCGTCAGAATTGTGTAGACACGCTTGGAATTTCCGACAACGAATTTTGTTGTCGGAAAATTTGAGATCCAGCTCTCAAATATTTGTTGTCGGAAATTCCAACAAAAAATGTCCAATGGAGCCTACACACGGTCGGAATTTCCGACAACCAGCTCCCATCGAACATTTGTTGTCTGAAAATCAGATTGTGTGTACGTGGGATTAAAGGAAAATGGGCTTCAATGCTCAGCTGCCACACATATGTGTCTACAGTGGCCTGAGGTTGTGTGCAGAGAGCACGGTGACTGAGCTGTCCCTGACAGCATTTAGTCCCATTTTCTGATCAGTAGTCAGCAGGAAGAGCTCCTAATCGTGTGACAGCTAAGAGACCTTATCCTTATGAGGGCCAAAAATGGAGACTTGCAAGGTAACAAGCTTCAGAGACTCTGCGTACCAAAGTAATGACTACTAGCAACGCTACTTTCTTTTTAGAGTGTTTGCAGTGTGATCTCCATAATATCTTTAAAACCACATTTTTGCAACACTGACATTATGAGGTTCAGGTCCCACTGTGACAAGGGTAGCCTGACTGGGAGGGTCAACATGTGTAAGGCCGGCTGGTGCTTCATTTTCTGCTGGAGAAAAGCCAGGAGGTGGGTAATGGAGGAAGGACAAGGGCATACCCTTAAGGACTCTTAAGTTACTTGCAAGGCCATGCAAACTTTAAGCATGGGGTAGATGACCCTGTCCATCAGCCCTTGGCTTTCAGAAGCCAAGCCGTTAAAGCCAGCAGCTGTAAAGCAGGACCAGACAATTGATATCTGCATACCATGAAATGCAGGGTCAATCCAGAGCCACCAGAATTCCCTTGCCTTTTAGCAGCAGCAAACATTCTACTAGCAGGTAAACATATGACAAAATAAACAAGCAAACCTTGAACCATGAAAAAATATGTGAACAGACAGCAGCTATGCATTAACACACCCTACAAAAAAACTAATTATACAGCATTGGAAGCATATAATGCATGCCCCCTATACATGCAAGTTTGCAATACATTTTTCACAAAATCCAAAAGTCTAAAAATGATCATGTGTCCTAAAAAAAAGCAAATAGTGAAAGGCCACTACCATGAGACCCAAAATTTGCATGCAGTGGTGAATGGATGTCTACCCGGAAACATGCAAGAGAACCTAAAGTTGTAGCTTTCATATTTTTTATTTTTTTTTATGGAAGGAACTTGGTGGGCATCCAAGACCAGCCCTGGTGACAGAATCATCAAAGACTTTTCAAGATATAAAATCCACCTGAACTTCCCCAGAGTCCTATAAAAAGTGAGAACCAATGGGGGTACTTATGATAAACACAGTCATGGCCACTGGAGTTGACAACACCCAGGAGGAGAGGCAGCTTACCCTGGAGCCTTGAGCCAGCAGCATCCCTGGTCTGGCCGATCCAGAGGGAGAGTGTGCAGCAGCACAAGTGAATCCTGAAGCCAGCAGCTTGTACACTACGGCGCCGCTTCTTCCTCAGCCACCTTCTGGTATTTCCTGCTCCACTGAGGGCAGAAGCCCTCAACCAATGTGGCCACCACTACTCCCAAGGAAGCCATAGCATGTAGCTCTGGTGGTAAGCCTCCTTAAATGGGACCTGAAACCATACCCAAATAAAATGATATTCCCAGCCTTCCATACTTTGAGTCCTAATTTACCTAAGGGCTACTTATTTGGGAAGAAATGGGCGATAATAGAAGAAAAACTAATAGCTCATTTATCAGCAGTGACAACACCATTGTTAATGCCCCCCCCCCCCCCCCCACATCATTATGTTGTTCATGTGGACATAGCTAATGTAAGAATGGCTATTTCGCCATGCATTCTAAATAGCCAGGCAAGTGTTAACCCTATCAGTGGGTAACAAGAAGGATACCAGTCTGGCTGGACCACTAGATCATTCATAGGATTTACAGGGACGGTAGACACATACCTTTAACTTTTAAAGAAGCTCTTTTACTGTCCCCACAATAGTGGGGACAGTAAAAGAACAGAGAATGCTTTTCATTGATACTGAGGCTTCTTTTTAATGTAGAAGTAATTCAGGCAGCTATATTTCTACAGGGTAAAGGGTGTGTGGGTGAGCAGGCACCAGCTACCATGGCTTCTAGTATGCGGGGTCATCTGACTCCTATGTGAGCCCAGGAGCAATAGAGGATGCAGGCTTTCAGGATGGCTGTGTTTCTGGAGGACTTCCCTACCAAGAATGAACCTGGACTTACTCATACCTGAGCCTTTCCAGGTAGAGAGCTGTCAAGTGTACAAGCAGATCTTCTTGGACTAATGGCATGGCACAGAACAGGGGTCATCCATAATATCTTCATAAAGACATCCTGGCACTTCTATCATGTAGGAGGCATATCAGTCCCCTTATTATGGTAGTTAAAAATTTTACATTTAATAAAATAATCAATAAAAAAATGAAAGCCCCCCCCCACACACACACACACAGATATACACATACTGTCATGTACCTGGTGGTAGAGCCTGATGTGAAAAGGTAGGCCTCTCTTAAACCTCCAGGTCCTTGGTAGAGTGACAGGAGGTATGAGAGCACAGAGTGGAATGCGTGCCTAGCAATTTTTACCATGGCTCATGCAGGTGAGTCGCCGGTGCATTCCTGGAAGCAGACTGGGCAAGGGATGCAAGAACAGCCGGCAATAGAAAAACGTAAAAAAAAAGGGCGTGGGGTCCCCTCCGATCCATACCAGGCCCTTTGTGTCATTTTTTAGCCAGATGTCACTATATACCTGTGTTCAGTTTGTGGCATTTCTGGCTAACTTAACTGAAGTTCGGATGCCAAGTCCAAAACACATTTTCTAGGATAATAGGCAATGATTGTCAAACAAACCACACAAGGGGCTGGCCACTGCCCAGGGAAGTGGGGCATGTGGTAAAGCAAAGAACATTTTTTTTTTATTCTGTTTGGGGCAGAGCAGTATTTTTATCAATGCTTATAGTAAAACATTAAAAATGCTAAATTTCCTTTTGATAAACATGCCTGGGAATACCTTGAATCTGCCTGTGAAGTGTCACATCTATACAATGTATACAACCAACTACAGCAAATTTGACATTTAAAAAAAAAAAATCTGTTGAAATTGACAGTACAGTATATGACAGCTCCTGGCTGTTTTCTTCAACTTGTAAACAAAATGGATGAAAATTTTCTTCATCTATACCAGATCCTTATCCTAGAAGATTGTCTGGTTTACATGTCAATGGGGGACTACACACAAATAAAATGCTGCGGGGTCCTCCCTAAAAATATATAGCAGGCTCTTATCCTCGATGAAGGTTTAATATGGTAGTTAAGGGGAAACCCCAAGAAAAAATCAAAAAAATAATAGCTCAAGGTCCCCCCGAAATCCACACCAGGCCATAATTTTAACACGCAGCACGCTAAGAATGGAGGGGGAGAGAGTGTGTGCTTCTCCTGAACTATGTCAAGCTGCACCCCTTCAACATGGGTAGGGCACCAAGGGGATGCACCTTTTTTTGATGAGGACAACAGCCTCATCCCTACAAACCTAGCCCTGTGGTTTTGGGGTCCTGTGGGGGAGCTTATCCAAATCTGTAAGCTTCCTTTACAAAAAAGAGACCCCTAGACAGCCTTCCCAGGTGAACAGGATCCCACATGATATCACTGACAAAATGTGGTCATGGCCATATTTGGTCAGTGTCACCCAAGAGACCCTACCCCCTTTATTCACATTCAGCTGTCAGCTAGTGAGCTGTCATTTGCAGCAAATGAGTTTGGATGTGTCAATGGGTTTTAACTTTTGGCGGGTGTTGTCTATGGTGATTCCAATGAAGAAAAAAGCATCCAAGATGAGCTGGGACTTTGATGTGAGTACAAAGTAGTGAGAGAACAAAAACATTCAGAGAGCTCATTGGCTCAGGTTAAGCTGCTTACAACAGACAAGCCTACCCGCCAGTGGGTACCCCAGCAGGTTATCATAAAAATGCATGCACTAATAGAAGGAACACTATACCAAAGGCTAAAGAAGTCCAAACTCATGTGTTCGTTTATACTAAAAACAGCCAACGCACTCCTTCCATTAGTGTATGCTTGTTTGGAGTGATTAACAAGTATCATTGCTGGATAATTTTACTGATGATACATGTACATTGTGGGATGTTTTTTGTTTTTGTTTTTCTTTCTAATAAAGGATCTGTGGTCCCTCTACTTACTGATTATTTTTTTTTAATGAGCTTGTTACCCCCCTTTTCTGGGCCTGCCAGGCAGCATGTTTAAATAAGGATCTGGTATGGAATTGGGGGGGGGGGGCATGCTTTTTATTGTTTTTTTTGCAGGACATAGTGTCCTCACAGACTGTGAATGGTAAGGGGAAGGTAAAGTACCTGGAAAAGGGGTGGTGAAGGGGGGAGAAAAGATGCAAGCTCAGCATTGGTGTCAGTCATAGTAGACTTACTGATGTCAATGGTATAGGAATGGGTATACAATTGGCAAAATTAAAAAGGAGTCCGTTTGACATGTTTAATGAAAGGACACACTACATAACTGAACTGAAGAGATAAACACCTAGTAACCTCTTGAAAACTAGGAGGATGATGGTTCCTGGAGCTGACCTCTAAAACAAATTTTGAGAAAACTCTGTCATTATTATGGAAGGGAGCTCTGCCTGGTAGTGGTCATATGACTTCAGAACCATGACCTAACATACGGCTTTGGATTTTCTTAATTTTTTTGGAAACCAGTGATAACTTTTTCTTACAATACAGCTGAGATGTATGTTCCACATACTGCAACACAATACCATCAATGCACTGCAAATTGACTTGTACTGTATTTACATTTTTTCACCAGTGGAAACATGTCTTAAATAATAATTAAGTTATGCCCTTGTATAAAAAAAAACTGACATACTGCCACTGACTTGCTCTGATTCATGAACTAATAATCTCAATATACTAGTAGATGTTGAGGCAGTCGTTTTAAGTACATAAATCCAATGTATGTATAGTAACAAGTCCTAGTTGCAATCTCGGAACACCCAATAAGAGGATAGTATGTGACCGGTCTAAACTATGTGGCATGTTCACCAATGCCAGGAGCCTGGAGGACAAGATGGGTGAACAAGAGATACTGTTGTACGAGGAGGATTTGGATTTTGTGGGAATTTCAGAGACCTGGTTCAACAGCTCTCATGATTGGCTGGCAACCATTCAAGGGTATACACTTTATCGCATGGATAGAGATGGTAAGAAAGGGGGAGGGGTATGCCTATATATCAAGAATAATGTACAAGTGAATGTGAGAGATGACATCACTAAGGGAGCTAGGGAGGAGGTGGAATTCTTATGGGCAGAGCTCCAAAGGGATGAAGCTAAGAGGAAAAAATTACTGGGAGTATGCAATAGGCCCCCTAACCTGAGGGGTGGAGGGGGAGATGGATCTCTTATCACAAGCTGGATTAGCAGAAAGGATGGGAAGTGTTATCATAATGGGGGATTTTAATTATCCAGACATAGACTGGGTGGAGGGAACCACGCATACGTCTAAGGCTCGCCAGTTCCTAAATGTCTTGCAGGACAATTTCATGGTTCAGATGGTAGACTTACCAACTATAAATAAAGCGTTACTGGATATACTGATTACCAACAATACAAACCTGATCACAGATGTGGAAATATGGGGCAATTTAGGAAACAGCGATCACAGGTCAATTGGCTGCAGTATAAATCACGCAAATAGGAAACATAAGGGGAATACAAAGACAATGAATTTCAAAAGAGCCAACTTCCCTAAACTACAAACCTTGCTCGAAGGCTTGAATTGGGATAAAATCTTAGGAACAAAGAACACAGAGGAGAGATGGGTTTGCTTTAAGAGCATATTGAATAAGGGCATTAGCCAATGCATACCATTGGGTAATAAATTTAAAAGAGCGAACAAAAATCCTGGATGGCTTAACTCCAATGTAAAAATGCATATAAAAGCAAAGGAGAAGGCCTTCAAAAAATACAAGGTTGAGGAATCATCCTCAGCATTCAGACTTTATAAAGAATGCAACAAGAAATGTAAGAGTGCAATTAGGACGGCTAAGATAGAACATGAAAGACACATAGCTGAGGAGAGCAAAAAAAATCCCAAGAAATTCTTAAAGTATGTAAACAGTAAAAAAGGGAGGACAGACCATATTGGCCCCATAAAGAATGAGGAAGGACATCTGGTTACAAAGGATGGGGAGATGGCAAAGGTATTAAATTTATTCTTCTCCTCAGTCTTCACGAGTGAATCGGGGGGCTTCAGTAATCAAAACTGCAGTGTTTATCCTCATGACACAACACAGGAAGCACCTCCATGGTTAACAGGGGACAGAATTAAAATTAGACTTGAGAAACTTAACATTAATAAATCACCGGGACCAGATGGCTTGCATCGGAGGGTACTTAGGGAACTCAGTCAAGTAATTGCCAGACTGTTGTTCCTAATTTTTACAGACAGTCTACTGACTGGAATGGTACCAGCTGATTGGAGAAAAGCCAATGTAGCACCATTATTTAAAAAGGGCCCAAAATACATTCCTGGAAATTACAGACCTAACATCAAGTATGCAAGCTCTTGGAGGGGATGATAAGGGACTATATGCAAGATTTTAGTAATGAGAACGGTATCATTAGCAGTAATCAGCATGGATTCATGAAGAATTGTTCTTGCCAAACCAATCTATTAAACTTCTATGAGGAGGTGGGTTGCTATCTAGATAAAGGAAGGCCCGTAGATGTGGTGCATCTGGATTTTGCAAAAGCATTTGACACAGTTCCCCATAAATGTTTACTGTACAAAATAAGGTCAGTTGGCATGAACCATAGGGTGAGTACATGGATTGAAAACTGTCTACAAGGATGATTTCAAAGGGTGGTGATAAATGGGGAGTACTCGGATTGGTCAGGGGTGGGTAGCGGGGTCCCCCATGGTTCTGTGCTGGGACCAATCCTATTTATTTTGTTCATAAACAACCTGGAGGATGGGGTAAACAGTTCAATCTCTGTATTGCGGATGATACTAAGCTAAGCAGGGCAAAATCTTCTCTGTAGGATGTAGAAATCTTGCAAAGAGATCTGAACAAATTAATGGGGTGGGGAAAAAAATGGCAAATGAGGTTTAATGTAGAAAAATAAAATGCATTTGGGTGACAAAAATATGAATACAATCTATACACTGGGGTAGAACCTCTGGGGAAATCTAGGATGGAAAAGGACCTGGGGGTCCTAGTAGATGATAGGCTCAGCAATGGCATGCAATGCCAAGCTGCTGCTAACAAAGCAAACAGAATATTGGCATGCATTAAAAAGGGGATCAACTCCAGAGATAAAACAATAATTCTCTCACTCTACAAGACTCTGGTACGGCCAGACCTAGAGTATGCTGTTCAGTTCTGGGCACCAGTCCTCAGGAAGGATGTACTGGAAATGGAGCGAGTACAAAGAAGGGCAACAAAGCTAATAAAGGGTCTGGAGGATATTAGTTATGAAGAAAGGTTGCGAGCACTGAACTTATTCTCTCTGGAGAAGAGACGCTTGAGAAGGGATATAATTTCAATTTATAAATACCGTACTGGTGACCCCACAATAGGGATAAAACTTTTTTGTGGAAGGGAGTTTAACAAGACACATGGCCACTCATTAAATCAGAAGAAAAGAGGTTTAACCTTAAACTACATAGAGGATTCTTTACTGTGAGAGCGGCAAGGATGAAGAATTCCCTTCCACAGGCGGTGGTCTCAGCAGGGAGCATTGATAGTTTCAAAAAACTATTAGATAAGCACCTGAACGACCACAACATACAGGGATATACAATGTAATACAATCACACACATGTAATACAATCACACACATAGGTTGGACTTGATGGACTTGTGTCTTTTTTCGACCTCACCTACTATGTAACTATATAAGTAGTCATGTTATCACTGCACATTTGCTCTCACTGAATGAGAAAAGAAGAGAATTGTTGTGTCAGTATATTGCTTTAAAAAGATTGCATATATTTATATTTTATATACAGAGATGTGTTGTGCTGTCTCTTTAAGACCACAAATTGTGATATAGAGCGTATATGAGACCTCCTATCTATGGAGGTCTAGGCTGCTGGTGAGCAGCCTGGTGTGTTGGTGGTTGGAGCACTGGAGTTGTTGGTGGCATAGAAGAAGCTAGTTTTATTACTTAGGAATCTCTTCACACATTCATGTGAACACATTCATTGAGTGAATTAATTTAATTATGTGAGTTAGTCTAAGTGAGTTTAATTATAGTTTGCGGTCTTACAGAGACAGTACAACACATTTCTGTATATATGCAGCAAGATCCCAGGCCTCCTTTAGTCTAATGAGAACACACATGGTTTGGACTTCATGGACGTGTGCCTTTTTTTTAACCTCACCTACTATGTAACTATGTAACTAGAGTTAGGGATAGCTGACATCCTTCTTTGTAGAGTGGGTTACAAGGTATGGTGGGTGTAGTGCAATATAGATTCATGGGCGCCAGACACTTCTTGAATGCAAAGAGATTTATTGTCTCTTAAACAGAACTGTGGGAGAAAGGGTTTAGGGCCAGGACGCCCTTTAGTAGTTGCAATGTTAATTAGCAGACTCTGAGACTTCTATAGGTAGACAGCCATGCAGGGAAAGGCATCCAGCAAGACATCACATCTGCATGAGTAGGGGCACTGTCTCCTATGGCAACAGTCTTATAACAGTTCCTAACACAAGTTGTAACAAGCTCCTTTACTCCCCCTACAATCACTTCTTGTAGATTCTTAGCCCACTGAGCTCCCAGTCTCTCTCACTAGACTTGCTGTATCACTGCCACTGAATACCGTGAGGTCTTCCAATCTTCTTACTCAGTATCTTCCTCAAGCATCACCCCCAATTCCCTACTGGGTCCCTGGGTTTGGACTCCAGATACTCCTCAAGCGTGACCCCACTGGCTGGGTCCCTGGCTAGGCAAACTTCCTGCTGGAGTTTCCAGAGTCTTCACCGTTCCCAGATGGTGAGAATACTGCTCCGGTACTTGCTTCAGCTACTCACTGGGGTCCCTGGTAATAAGGTGGTTGGTGCCTTAGTGGCGACAGCTTCCCCTCTACAAAAACATATTTGGGGGGCACACCCTAAAATGCGTTTCTACCTCTGACCACAACAGGTTCTCCAGCTGGCAGAACCTTCACTTCTGATTGAACTGCAAGTCACAGTCCCAACCCTACATTGCTCTCTTGCTTCTGGATAGGCCCTCAGACAGCCTAGCAGCCAGATGTACCAGGGATAGGCCCAAACTCCAGCCTAGCAGCCTGGACAGCCAACAACACGCCCACCCAAGGTGGCACAGAACCCTGATCACCTTACTCCACCCAAATATATAGGTTCTCTCAGCAGGCCAAGGGGCCCAAGAAAACCCCTGCCCATTGGCTGAGACACCCTACATACTACTAATCTGTCCTTGAATCACCCTCTGTGAGTAATAATTGGCTTTGTGAGTAATAGTTTATAGCTGGTTCTGTGAGTAATAATTTATAACTGGCTCTGTGAGTAATAATTGGCTCTGTGAGTAATAGTTTATAACTGGCTCTGTGAGTAATAATTGGCTCTGTGAGTAATAGTTTATAACTGGCTCTGTGAGTAAAAATTTATAACTGGCTCTGTGAGTAATAATTGGCTCTGTGAGTAATAGTTTATACTATACCTGGCTCTGTGAGTAATAATTTATAATTGGCTCTGTGAGTAATAGTTTATATTATAACTGGCTCTGTGAGTAATAATTTATAACTGGCTCTGTGAGTAATGATTTAATAACTGGCATTATGAAATGCTCACCTTAGAACGAGGCCTCGGCATCTGATCCCAGTTCACGTTGAGGGAGCTGACATGTTCCCTCTGCGTTTCTTCCGGGTTTGCGGGTCCAGCGCTGTGAGTGAATGGAGCGGCGATTATGTCACGGCAAGGTCTGGCAGCGTCTGCCATACTTTCAGCATACTTTGCAGCTACATGGACTCTTAGGGAGTATGGAACTCTAAACTTTTGCTTAAACTTTTTTTAAAAAGGGCTGTGCACTCCTGCACAATATTTGTGCTGATTGCTGGTAAAACAAGACCCAGGATTTGGGACCTCATCCTTCCCAAGTCTCGACAAAGCCTCCTAGCTCTAGGATCCATGTCAGGATTTACTCATCTCAGAGGACACTGAACAACCAGTGTGTATGTTTGTGTACCAAACATGCATCCTGGAACCCCTCAGCCTGTATGGATGAGAGCACTGAGGACCACCTAACCTGTCTCACATAGTGACAAGGTGTTGTACTGTCAAAGAATGTCATAGCCAAAGAAGTCTTCTTTTTTTGTTAAGAACATTTACAAATTCCACAAAGCAGTCTCTCTAGCCAGTATGCAATTTTATTTTAGTGAAAATTATAACCAAGAGGTAAGCTCTGATGTTACAGTGCAGCAGCCCTGATTAAAGTTTTCATAAGGACTCTTTCTTCATAAAGTTCCGCCCATGATACTCGCTCTTCCTCTTGCAATGCATTACAGGGTTAAATCAGGTGGTGTGAAGGTGATATAATGCTTCCTCACCACCTTTCAAACGCCCTCTGAAATGTGATCTAAAAGCTAGATAATTATAATATTATAAAATTTTGAGGTTTGGTCTAAAAACAGTGCCCATCAGTTTTTCCACTGTGACTTTCAATTAATTGAGAGCGTAATCGAAAATGAGTCATTAGACCTTAATAATCAAGCACTTATGGCATGCTAGAGTAACAACTTAAAGTATAGCTAAAGACAAAACTTTTTTTAGTGGAGTGGAGAGGGATTAGAACTCCTATCAGTTTTTATTGCTGTCTGTACCCCCCGTTAAGGAGACTCATCCTCTCGATTTGTCCTGTTTACCACTATCATTGAAAGTGAAAGTAAAAGAAAATCACAAATTTGGGTTGTTCCCAGAAAAGTAATAGAGGGGAAATCTTCCAATGGACACACTAGTTCTGGTGACCCAAGGTCCCAAGGAATTCCCTTAATTTGCAGGGATTTCCTCACACTTACTGTTTGGCTATGGGACAGGACATGAAGGGAAATCTCCGCAATTGGACACAGATGGTGAAAAAAAAATCTGACAGGGGTTATAACTCTCCCTTGTTCTATCCAAAAAGAAAAAAAAAAGTTTTACCTTTAGTTTTACTTTAAGTGATAAGATTGCTTGATAGGCATGCCCTAAATGCAAGCATAGTTTAATGATATTTTCATGTTTGTCTCCTAATGAACCTCTGAATGTTACAGTTGTGCTCATACGTTTACATACCCTGGCAGAATTTATGATTTTGTGGCCATTTTTTTCAGAGAATATGAATGATAACACAAAAACATTTCTTTCATTCATGGTTAGTGTTTGGCTGAAGCCATTTATTATCAATCAACTGTGTTTACTCTTTTTAAATCATAATGACAACAAAAACTACCAAAATGATCAAAAATGTACATACCCTGGTGATTTTGGCCTGATAACATTCACACAAGTTGGCACAAAGGGGTTTAAATGGCTATTAAAGGTAACTATCCTCACCTGTGATCTGTTTGCTTGTAATTAGTATGTGTGTATAAAAGTTCAATGCGTTTCTGGACTCCTGACAGACCCTTGCATCTTTCATCCAGTGCTGCACTGACATTTTTCGATTCTGAGTTATGGGGAAAGCAAAAGAATTGTCAAAGAATCTTCGGAAAAAGTTAGTTGAACTGTATAAAACAGGAAAGGGATTTAAAAAGATATCCAAGGAATTGAGAATGCCAATCAGCAGTGTTCAAACTCGAATCAAGAAGTGGAAAATTAGGGGTTCTGTTGAAACCAAACCACGGCCAGGTAGACCAACTAAAATTTCAGCCACAACTGACAGGAAAATTGTTTGGGATACAAAGAAAAACCCACATATAACTTCAGGTGAAATACAGGACTCTTTGAAAATATGTGGTGTGGCTGTTTCAAGATGCACAATAAGGAGGCATTTGAAAAAAAACAGTCTGCATGGTTGAGTCGCCAGAAGAAAGCTATTACTACGCAAATGCCACAAAGTATCCCACTTACAAAATGCCAAACAGCACAGAGACAAGCCTTAAACCTTCTGGCACAAAGTCATTTGGAGTGATGAGACCAAAATTTAGCTTTTTGGCCACAACCATAAACACTACATTTGGAGAGGAGTCAACAAGGCCTATCATTAAAGGTATACCATTCCTACTGTGGATCGCTGATGTTTTGGGGATGTGTGAGCTACAAAGACACAGGAAATTTGATCAAAATAGATGGCAAGATGAATGCAGTATGTTATGAAAAAATACTGGAGGAACATTTGCATACATCAGCCAGGAAGCTGCGAATGGGAAGTACTTGGACATTCCAACATGACAATGATCCAAAACACAAGGCCAAGTCGACCTGTCATTGACTACAGCAGAATAAAGTGAAGGTTCTGGAGTGGCTATCTCAGTCTCCTGACCTCAATATCATTGAGCCACTCTGGGGAGATCTCAAACATGCAGTTCATGCAAGATAGCCCAAGAATATACAGGAACTGGAGGCTTTTTGCCAAGAGGAATGGGCAGCTTTACCATCTGAGAAGATAAAGAGCCTCATCCACATATACCACAAAAGACTTCAAGTCATTGACGTTAAAGGGAGCAATACACGGTATTAAGAACTGGGGAATGTAAACTTTTGATCAGGGTCATTTGGGTAGTTTCTGTTGTTATTATGATATAAAAAGAGTAAACACAGTTGATTGATAATAAATGGCTTTTTTTTTTTTTTAAAAAAAGGTCCCTTTAAAAAAAAATAGAAAAAAATGTTCTTTAAATGCACTGTGTTTGGGCGCCGGACACAGTGCACTATGGGAAGCACCATGTCAATGCAAGCATGAGGCCCTTCATTTGCCGGGTTTTGACCTGCTTTGTGGTGCATTCCAAAGCGCCGGACAACTTCCGCCTGTAGTATTACTACGGATGGGAGCTTTGTTCTTCCAGTTAACTGGTTACTTCTGGTTTCTGTATGCTAGTGTTAAACCAGAAGTGACGTTGGCAGCTCTGTGGAATGCACGGCCCGAGTGGATCTGCCTGTAAAGGAAAGTATGAGACAGCACTCAGCACACTGTACGTAAAATGAAAATAACCTTACCCCAATATATCTGCCATTCACAGAGGACTGCACTGCACTTTAGTGGTTGCATTTGATTGGCACAAGTGGCTGCATATGATGGGCACAAGTGGCTGCATATGACGGGCACAAGTGGTTGCATATGATGGGGCACAGTGGTTGCATATGATGGGGCACAGTGGCTGCATATGATGGGCACAAGTGGCTGCATATGATGGGCACAATGGCTGCATATGATGGGGCACAGTGGTTGCATATGATGGGCACAAGTGGCTGCATTTGATTGGCACAAGTGGCTGCATATGATGGGCACAATGGCTGCATATGATAGGCACAATGGCTGCATTTGATGGGCACAAGTGGCTGAATATGATGGTGCACAGTGGCTGCATATGATGGGGCAGAGTGGCTGCATATGATGGGCACAAGTGGTTGCATTTGATTGGCACAAGTGGCTGCATATGATGGGCACAAGTGGCTGCATTTGATGAGCACAAGTGGCTGCATTGATGGGCACAAGTGGCTGCATATGAGGGGGCACAGTGGCTGCATATGATGGGCACAGTGGCTGAATATGATGGGCACAAGTGGCTGCATTTGATGGGCACAAGTGGCTGCATTTGATGGGCACGGGTGGCTGCATATGATGGGAAAAGTGGCTGCATTTGATGGGCACAAGTGGCTGCATATGATGGGCACAAGTGGCTGCATATGATGGGCACAATGGCTGCATATGATGGGCACAGTGGCTCCATATGATGGGCACAGGTGGCTGCATATGATGGGCACAAGTGACTGCATATGTTGGGCACAGTGGCTGCGTTTGATGGGCACAATGGCTGCATATGATGGACACAAGTGGCTGCGTATGATGGGCACAAGTGGCTGCATATGACTGGCACAAGTGTCTACATATGATGGGGCACAGTGGCTGCATATGATAGACACAGTGGCTGCATATGATGGGCACAAATGGCTGCATATGATGGGCACAGTGGCTGTGTTTGATGGGCACAAAGGCCGCATATGACGGGCACATGTGGCTGCGTTTGATGGGCACAATGGCCGCAATTGATGGGCACAGTGGCTGCATTTAATGGACACAATGGCTGCATATGATGGGTACAGTGCAGTTGATGGGGGGTTTTAGTATTTTTTTAGTTTGTTTGCACCCCCCCAAAAATTTTGAGCACCGGCCGCCACTGGCTTCAGACAAACACTAATCATGAGTGAAAGAAATGTTTTTGTGTTATCATTCATATTCTCATATTCAGGGTATGTAAACTTATGAGCACAACTGTACTTAGAAACAAATCCTATATCCAGAAAGTGATGGTTTCAGAGCTGTTTTCCTACAAGTTAAGGATGAAACTCTTCAGATCTGCTAGTTTGCAAGTGGAAACTAGCAGATCTGAAAAACCATTGTCCTTGAGTGAGCCAAAGTGTTAGGAGTGTTAGCCAAAGTGTTAGGAACAAAGCCAATAATCTGGGCATATTTTTACTTTAACATATTCCCCACAAATAAAAATGTCAAATTATTCATCAGTCAGCAACCTGTTTGCCAGAGTCATAGAAAATTAAGAGTATACAGATACTGTGATGTGGAATTATATAGAACATGCAAAACATTTGAACTTTTGATCCATATTACAAAGGGAAATTGAAAAGTGTCCCTAATAAAGGATCCCTTATGAATAAACATGAAACAAAAAACCATGATTTTTTTTTTCTGCTGTAGGAGTTACCAAAGCTACCAGTGCCTCCTTTACAACAAACAATGGACATGTATCTGAAATGTATGAAACATCTGGTGTCAGAAGAGCAATATAAAAAAAGTAAAGCTATCGTGGAGAAGTTTGTGATGCCCGAAGGCCTTGGGGAAATGTTGCAACAAAAATTGCTCGAGCGGAGAGAGAAAACAGAAAACTGGGTGAGATGTTATTTGAATTACTATTGTAGTTGACATTATTATTAGCAGTAGTAGGTTTTTTTTCAATGCATTTGGGATCAATATAGATACTGTTTCTGAAAAGTGAAATGTGAAGAGTCCCAGTATCACAAAAAAAATGACATACCGCGCTCTGATCTTATCAAAAGCTATATTCTAAAAAATAAAATGTTTGGTGCTGGATAGATGATGGTTTGATAAAGTAGATCTGTAACTTAGTAAAGTAAGGAGATGGTAGAAAAAGTAGAGCCCACACTGGATTTTTTTCAATGGGGCATGGTGCTTTTTACCCGTTTAAAGGCAGCAAAAGATTAAAGTGGTTGTAAACTCTCAAAACAACCTGCAAGACAAAGGCATAATAAGCTAGTTTGCATCGCATACTAGCTCATTATGAAATACTTACCTTAGATCGAAACTGTTGCAGCGGTCCCCGTACACCGCTGTGACCGGTGACATGTCTCCGGGAGTTTTTTTCGGGTTTGCGGGCCGCGATGATGTGTCCGGTCACGGCACAGCTCCTGAAGAAATGCCACGAGCGAGCCGTTTCTTTAGTGCGCATGTGCCAATGACGTCGGCACATGCGGATACATTGAATATCTTCTAAACGGTGCAAGTTTAGGAGATATTCACGGTACCTACAGTAAGCCTTATTATAGGTTTACCTGTAGTTAAAAGTGGTAGTACAGGATTTACAACCACTTTAAATAGAGGGTGTTTTAGCTGCGATGAGTTTGAGTGTGATTTGGCATCTTATAACATCACACATATGAATCATTGTTGATTAAAACATACTCTCATTTCAGTGGTTATACAGAGATCATGCCTGCACCTACAGGCACCATCCCGGTATTGATCTTTTCAGCCAGCAATTCTCTTCAAGGCAGAAGTATTCTGAGTGGCTAATTAGCCACTCGATAACTTCTGCGGGTGGCGAAAAATGATCCCACCACCCTCCCGCCGGCGCCGCCACCTCTCCTGGGCTCTCCGGTCCCATTGTTTATCCCTTGTGATAGCAATAAAGTTAGTAATAAAACAAAATTTTTTTTTTTTTTTTAAATAGAATATTTTTTGTAAGAAATAAAAAAAAAAAAATAAAAAACAAAAATGAAAGTGCCCCCCTCCCACTATGCTTATGCACAAATGCAAATGCATACCTTACTCCTGCACGCATATGTAAACAACGATCAAACCACACATGTGAGGTATTGTCGCAACGTGAGAGCGAGAGCAATAATTCTAGCACCAGACCTCCTGTGCAACTCTAAACTAGTAACCTGTAAAGGCGTTTAAAGCATCGCCTATGGAGAATTTTAAGCACAGTAGTTTGCCGCCATTCCACGAGCAGATGCAATTTTAAAGCGTGACATGTTAGGTATCTGTTTACTCGGCATAACATTATCTTTCACATTATGCAAAAAAATTGGGCTAACTTTTTAGTGTTTTGTTAATTCATGAAGATTTTTTTTTTCACAAAAAATCGTGTTTAGAAAAAAATGCTGCACAAATACCGTGTCACATAAAAAATTACAACACCCACCATTTTATTCTATAGGGTCTCTTCTAAAAAAACATATATAATGTTTGGGGGTTCTCAGTCATTTTCTAGCAAAAAAAAGTAGATTTTTACATGTAGGAGCAAAGTGTCAGAAATGGCCCTGATGGCAAGTGGTTAGAAAGCCTATTCAAATGATTGGGCTGCTTTAACGCAACACATGTAAAATGCACCACAAACATGTAAACGGGCTCCTAAAGTGGAATTCCAGTCTATATCTAACTAAGCTTAAAACAGCTCCTTCCCTCCTTCTAACAGCCCTGTAAAAGGAAGTTACTTATACCTATCTATTTTCAGGACACCCCATTATGGTCACGTGATTGGCTCCCAGTGGCAGCTTTAGGAGAGAGGAGGGACAGCCAACAACAGATGGTCCATAGAAATCTGTGACATTACCACCCAGGCATTTCAGCCATTGTTAGCACTCTCTTCTGAAGCCAGCTTCTGGGGAGATCACTGGGGAGATCACGTGACCGAACCCGGATAGCTTTGAGAATAGAAAGTACACTATATTACCAAAAGTATTGGGGTGCCTGCCTTTACACGCACATGAACTTTAATGGCATCGCAGTCTTAGTCCGTAGAGTTCAATATTGAGTTGGCCCACCCTTTGCAGCTATAACAGCTTCAACTCTTCTGGGAAGGCTATCCACAAGGTTTAGGAGTGTGTCTATGGGAATGTTTGACCATCCTCCCCCTTAATTCTAGTTTACTACTTCTCCAGATTTCCCATAAACTTCTCCCTTTGCACAGCAGACTAGACATCTGTAATTGTTTCTTTCTTATATAATTTTCAGAAGAAAATGTCATTTTTGGAGATTCAGATGTACAGTACCTGACCGCGAGATTGTGTTTCCAGCGCAATCCCATCGCGCTGGTTCTCAGCGACAGGGTACTGTGCATGTCGCGCTGGCTCACTCATCGGGAAAGGAAAACTTTTTTTCCTTTCGCGATGAGCAACAGGCACTGCTGACAGCTGTCTGGTATGAATCTTGAGGGGGAACGCTGAGCCAAATTTTAAATGAAAAAAACGGTGTGAGTTCCCCCCCCAGGGGCATACCAGGCCCTTAGGTCTGGTATGGATTGTAAGGGGAACCCCCTACGCTGAAAAATCGGCGTGGGGGTCCCCCCAAAATCCATACCAGACCCTTATCCGAGCACGCAGCCCGGCCGGTTAGGAAAGGGGGTAGGGACGAGCTAGTGCCCCCCCTCCTGAGCCGTACCAGGCCGCATGCCCTCAACATGGGGGATGGGTGCCTTGGGGGAGGGGGCGCCCTGCGGGCCCCCCCACCCCAAAGCACCTTGTCCCCATGTTGATGAGGACAAGGGCCTCTTGCCGACAACCCTGGCCATTGGTTGTCAGGGTCTGCGGGCGGAGGGCTAATCGGAATCCAGGAGCCCCCTTTAATAAGAGGGCCCCCAGATCCCGGCCCCCCACCCTATGTGAATGAGTATGAGGTACATCATACCCCTACCCATTCACCTAGGGAAAAAAGTGTCAATAAAAAAAAAAAACACAGTACACAGGTGTTAAGAGTCATTTATTAGGCAGCTCCAGGGTCTTCTTCCGACTTCGGGAGGGTCTTCTTCCGACCTCTCCCGGTGTTCCGCCTCTTCTCCCGGTGTTTCGCCTCTTCTCCCGAGCCCCTCCGCTATCTTCTTCCAGCTCTTTTGCCAGTGGGGGCCCGGTCTGCTGCCGCTGTCTTGTCTCCGCTGTCTTGTCGCTTCTTCTCTTCTTCTTTTCTTCTGATGTTGACACAGCGCTCTCTCCTGCTGGAATGCTGTGTGCGAGCTGCGGAGCCATTTATATAGGCGTGACCCGCCCCTTGTGACATCACGGTCCCAGCATGCGCAGGGACTCTGGCGTCATAAGGGGGCGTGACCCCAGAGTCCCTGTGCAGGCTGGGACCATGACGTCACAAGGGGGCTGGGTCACCGCCTATATAAATGGCTCCGCAGCTCGCACACAGCATTCCAGCCGGAGAGAGCGTCGTGTCAACATCGGAAGGAGAGAAGAGAAGAAGCGACGAGACAGCGGCGACAAGACAGCAGCGACAAGACAGCGGCAGCAGACCGGGCCCTCCGCTGGCAAAAGAGCTGGAAGAAGATAGCTGAGGGGCCCGGGAGAAGAGGCAGAACACCGGGAGAAGAGGCGGAAAACTGGGAGAAGTCGGAAGAAGACCCCCCGAAGTCGGAAGAAGACCCCAGGGCTGCCTAATAATAAAATACTCTTAAAACCTGTGTACTGTGTTTTTTTTTTTTTTTATTGACACTTTTTTCCCTAGGTGAATGGGTAGGGGTAGGATGTAGAACCAAAAAGTGTCCCAGACAGGTGGGGACCAAGAGAAAAGCGGGGCTTATTGGAAAGACAATAGAAGGATGTAATTATCAAAAGAATAAATTTATTATAGGTACACAGTGGAAAAACATGTAGAGATATGCAACAGCTCAACCATGGATTGACCTTACCCTAATAAAATTGACCAAAACCTAGTTTGATCAAAAGACAAAAGACACACAGACAAGGGGAACATGTAACAAGACATACAAAGAAACTGCCGTCCGGACGTCAAAGCTTATTGATGTCTGCGCAGAACCCACAATGTGGAGTGTACAGCAATTGCTGAATAAGGTTTTGCTATATCAGACATCAATACCCCCGGGGGAAGAGTGGCTCAATTGAAGGGGTGGGGGAGAGGGGAGGGGGGGGGGGGGGGAGGGGGAGGGGGGGGTGGGGGGGGGTGGTGGGGTGGGTGGGGAGGATGGGGGCTTTGGGAGAGAGGAATAGTGGCTGTGGGCAGGGATACCAGGGAAAGTCCAAGGATATCAGTTGGTGTGGCAGACAAGGATGTACCGATCTTCCATGTGGAATGAAAGGGTAAAGATACCCAGAGTTCAAAATAGTATACAGCTATGCTGTGGTCTTATTCAGTACTTTCCAGGATAGTATGGGTACTCCTATACGTGTGTAGCCTCCCTGTGGTTGAAGCAGATAATGCTGTGCGTGAACTGCATTACAGATACAGATGGCTGTATACTTTACCACTTCCGGATCCCTGTTGGGAATCCTTACGTTATGCCGGATAGCGGTGGCCTCTGTATATTGAGCTTCTCCACTGGTCGCTATGAATGGTATCACGTATCCTGGGTCAGAGGGTGTTGTCCCTGGGAGTAGATGGATGGCCGTGCCGCTGCATCTATTTGCTTCCCTACCGTTCGCTTGCCGCATAGAGCGGAACGTCCTCTCATTCAGTGAGCCGGCTAGCCCCAACGGGGGATGACAGCGGGCATGACGTCCGGGCGGGATGACGTCAACGCGTTTCACAACATAGACTTGTGTAGCTTCGTCTGGACGGTCCAGACGAAGCTACACAAGTCTATGTTGTGAAACGCGTTGACGTCATCCCGCCCGGACGTCATGCCCGCTGTCATCCCCCGTTGGGGCTAGCCGGCTCACTGAATGAGAGGACGTTCCGCTCTATGCGGCAAGCGAACGGTAGGGAAGCAAATAGATGCAGCGGCACGGCCATCCATCTACTCCCAGGGACAACACCCTCTGACCCAGGATACGTGATACCATTCATAGCGACCAGTGGAGAAGCTCAATATACAGAGGCCACCGCTATCCGGCATAACGTAAGGATTCCCAACAGGGATCCGGAAGTGGTAAAGTATACAGCCATCTGTATCTGTAATGCAGTTCACGCACAGCATTATCTGCTTCAACCACAGGGAGGCTACACACGTATAGGAGTACCCATACTATCCTGGAAAGTACTGAATAAGACCACAGCATAGCTGTATACTATTTTGAACTCTGGGTATCTTTACCCTTTCATTCCACATGGAAGATCGGTACATCCTTGTCTGCCACACCAACTGATATCCTTGGACTTTCCCTGGTATCCCTGCCCACAGCCACTATTCCTCTCTCCCAAAGCCCCCATCCTCCCCCGCAGGGTGCCCCCCCTCCCCCAAGGCACCCACCCCCCATGTTGAGAGCATGCGGCCTGGTACGGTCCAGGAGGGGGGGCGCTCGCTCGTCCCCACCCCCTTTCCTGACCGGCCAGGCTACGTGCTCGGATAAGGGTCTGGTATGGATTTTGGGGGGACCCCCACACCGATTTTTCGGCGTAGGGGGTTCCCCTTACAATCCATACCAGACCTAAGGGCCTGGTATGCCCCTGGGGGGGAACCCACGCCGTTTTTTTCATTTAAAATTTGGCGTGGCATTCCCCCTCAAGATTCATACCAGACAGCTGTCAGCACTGCGTGTCGCTCATCGCGAAAGGAATAAAAGTTTTCCTTTGCCGATGAGTGAGCCAGCTCGGCGCTGGCTCCCGTGACGGGGCTCACAGGTGTCAAATCTCGCCGATAACTGCGGCGAGATTGACACAATATCGCGGTAACCTACTGTATCCGAATTTCTGAATGGACAAACTAACGAATGGCAACAAATCTAAAACAGGGATTCCCTGCTGACAGTAAAATGTAAACAAAAGAAGCGCCACTTAAAAAAATATTAAAAAAAAAATACCATGGGGGTCCCCTTCCAATCCAAACCAGGCCTTTGGGTCTGGTATGGATTTTGAGGGGAACCCCACACCAATAATTAAAAAAAATGGCATGGGGTCCCCCAGAAAATCTATACCAGACCCTTAGGTCTGGTGTGGATTTTTAAGGGTAACCTAACAGCAAAATTAAATTTAAAATATGGCATGAGGTCCCCCAAAAATCCATGAGAGACCCTTATCAGAGCATGCAGCCTAGCAGGCCAGGAAATAGGGGGGGGCAAGCAAGCACCCATCCTCTAACCATACCAGGCTGCATTCCCCCCAAAGCACCTTGTCTCCATGTTGATGAGGACAAGAGCCTCTTCCCCTCAACCCTGGCCCGGTGGTTGTGGGGGTGCAGGGGTGACTTTTAACAAGGGGGCCCCCAGATACTGCCCCCATGTGAATGAGTAGGGGTACATAGTACCCCTACTCATTCCTCAAAAGAAAAACAAAAGTAAATAAAAACCCAGTGTTCCCCAAAGCAGATCCAACGTCAATCATGATGACTGCACTAAAAAAAACTGAAAGAAAACCTGCCCCTCTCCAAACACAATGTGTCCTGTGGAGAGACACTTGTCAAATGACAGGTAAACATGGGAGTTGGGTAACTTGGTGATGTCCCTGTAAGACCCTGCCCCCATGTTTACCTGTCAATCCGCGAGTGTCTCTCCACGGGACATGTTGTGTTCGGCGGGCTTTTTTTTTTTTTACATGCAGGTCTTGATGGACTTGTGTCTTTTTTCAACCTCACCTACTTTGTAAGGTCAGCCTTCATCGTGATTAACGTTTGGTCTGTTTTGGTGGACATTTTTTTTAATAAAGGACTTCTCTGGGATTTTTTTTACTTTTGACTTTTTTTGGTGAACATCCGGGGGTCTGATAGTGAGAGTGCTGATCTTTCTTTGGGATACAAAAGCGTATTTGATCTTTGTGATTCGAGATCGCTTCTGTCTATTAAGAGGCCCTTTTTGCTTATTGAGCACTTTTATCACTGGAGCACTTTTTCTTCGGATGTTTATGAACAAGGAGCTCTTTATTCACATATGATTTATTATGGACTATGTGTATACATTAACTTTTCAAATAAGTATTTTTTTTTTTTCACTTTGGTTATTAATTGGGCATATGAATTTTTTAAATGCATGGATCATGTTGTTCTCATTTTTTGCGAATTAAGGGCACTGATATATGTTTGGATATATTGGACAGCATTGCATTGTTTTTTAACCTCTTTTTTGACAAGATTTTCCAACATCATTGGCTACTAGCTATTGTTCAGTTTCAGTGTGCTGTTTTCATTTTTGTTCTTGGTTTGTATTACTTTGCTTCCACTCCGAGGGGGTTTATACACTTGCATCTGATACTCGTTGGTCCACCTGGCTCTTTAGTACGTAGCCCTATCCTGTTTTTTAGATTGATATATGTTTGATCAGAATCAGTGAATAGCATTGCATCGGGTCAAGTATTCAGGATACATTAGTTGCAGCAGTCCTGTGATCATTATCAATCAAGTGCAAGGGTTCCTTTTATTTAAATATTCCACAGAATATAACCTTAGAGGCCCTTTTCTTCAAACTGAAGCCCAATTCTTTAAATTGATTCTTAGGGATCCTCCATCTTCTATGTAGTCTGTCATTGGTCCTAACATCTGACAGCCAAAGGGTGTTTGTCCAGGGTTTGTCTCCTTGGTGCCAAACCCTGTGGTTAGGTCTCCAAGATGTTTGGAACAATCTACCTGCTGAGTTCCTTCAAAAACTGTGTGCATGTATACCTAGAAAAATTGATGCTGTTTTAAAGGGAAAGGGTGGTCATAACAAATATTGATTTGAATTGGATTTCTCTTATCTCTCTGTTCATATAATTCCTATTTTATTAATTGATAAAAATAAACTATTAACACTTCTATTTTTTAAAGCATTCTTAATTTACAGCATTTTTTCACACCTGCCTAGAACTTTTGCACTGTACTGTATATGATAGTAGAATTCTTGTATGTTAACATTCAAAGTCACTGACTGACCCTTACCTTTAAATATCTGCAAGTACAGCTATGAAAATAAGATTGTACTGACTAGAAACCAATGGACATAGCTACAATTCCAACAGCAACAAGTTACCTTCTTGGATTTAATGAGGCATGCATATTTCTGCATGATTTTAAGCACTATAAAATATACTATGCCTCTTTATCATCTAGAGCCAACTCTATTAATTACATATATGGCCTTCATTCTTGTTAAAGTGTTCTCTTTCTTCTTCTTCCTTAGATACATGAATACTGGCTTGATGACATGTATCTGAATAACCGACTACCCCTGCCGGTTCATTCCAGCCCAGCCGTAATATTTGCGCGACACAATTTTCAGGATACCAATGATCACCTGAGGTAAAATAGGATAACAATATTGTGAAATTCTGTTTTCCCATGTTGTAATGCATCATTTATGACTTGTAACTTTATCTGTTTTGTGGTTACACCAGCTAATGCTAAAAGTATTTTAGAAAAAAGAACCAGAATGCAAATTCTTTTTCATATACAAAGAAGCTGAGGAGCCCTGTATAGCTGAATATTTTGCATAGAGAGAAACAATAGCCGGCTGTTCGAACTACTTGTACAAGGCACTCAAACAACTATTTCATTTTTTTAATTTTCTTTGCAGAATGTATTTTTTAATGCAGAACCATAATATTTCTGCAAAGTGGAAATTTACAAGTTTTCATTAATAAAATCCCAACATATCACAATACAGAGCAATAATGTCATTTTTTTGCAAAAGCTGTATCTTGTATCAATAAAAAAAAGATCACCTGAGCTCCAGTACATGTACCTTGCCTAGGCTTAGATGATTCCATCAGCCTGCAGCAGAAAATATTTCCTGTCTTCCCTTCCAAGCTATTAGATTGTACATTTTACCTTTCCAATTGGTCACTTGGTATGAGGCAGCAGAAAGGACTGATTTTTATCACACATTTGTGAACATACCAACAACTGCACAGGCACCAGCATTTAAATGATTATGTCAAATCTGAGCCAGCATCGCAGTGCAGGAGGTCAATCATGACTCAAGATGATGTCTGAACAAAAAAGGTCTGTGCTTCTGGGGAGATGAGCAGATAAAGGCATTATCTTTTACAGTACTATGATCTTTTTTAGATTTAATAAATAGCCGAAAGTGTTACATTTTTGCATTACTTCATCTGAATTTACTTAACATGAAAACAAATATCTAATGCTAGAACCACTTTAATTTTTTTTTGCACACATTTAAAAATCATTTCAGGCCTGAAGATTACTTAAACCCCACAAATATGATGTATTTTCAGAAAACAGAGACCCTAGAGAATAAAATATTGGTAGTTCCAATTTCCAAATATTAGCACAGTTAATGGAAAATGACAGTAAAAAATAAACAAAAGTAAATTTTAGGGTACAGAAAACATCTTATATTACCCAATTCTTTGGTAAAATAAAAAAACATGAGGTTATGCCGAATACATAGACACCCAACATGTCAAGCCTTAAAATTGTTTGCGCCTGTGAAAGGCAACAAACTTCAATACCCTATATTTTCCATAGGCAATGCTTTAAAAGCCCCTACAAGTCATTTGTTTCAAGTTTATTGTGACAAATGGTCCTAAAATGATTGCTCTCACTTCAGCATGTGTGCCTATAAGTGCGTGTAGCCCAATCAACATTTTCATGCATAGGTGCCCTGGACGTGTGCATGTATGTGGGGGTTGGTTTGGGCTCAAAAAAATTTGGGGGAGGGGGGGATATTAGGTATTTAGGTGTGACTTTCATTTTTTACAATTTTTTTAAAACTTTTTTTAAGTTTACTAAACTTTGTTTTATCACATAGGGCAGGGGTAAGGGTAGGCAACCTAGGCACTCCAGCTGTGGTGAAACTGAAAATCCCATTTTGCCTTTGCCTCTAGGAGCAATGCCTGTGATTGTCAGGGTTTTGCAATGTTTTTATGGGACTTGTGGTTTCGCCACAGCTGGAGGACCGAGGTTGCCTACCCCTGACATAAGGGATGCAATTTTGGTGACAGGTTCTCTTTAATGAGAAATCAGGGGTCTAGAAGACTTGATGTCTCACCTGTCCTCCAATGAAACGAATGCAGTCAGATCATACTGCACTAGTGTCTTCCCCAGACATACTGGCTGGGGACAGTAACACCAGAACCCGGCAGTGATGTTTTACACATTGCTTCCAGATCAGAAACAGGAAAGGGGGATCCGCAAATGGACATTCTCTGATCTCCCACCCCTCTACCCAACAATACTTGCTATGCTGGATGCATGGAGCCCAGGAATTAGGGCAAGGGTGGAGGCTTAGAAAGCGATCCAGTGGCTGCACAGCCACCGGATCACTTCAGTCATACAGCTGACAGATTCACACACACTCCCGGATGCTACAGCCTAGGGGAGTGTGGGTAAAATCCCCTAAGGTCGCTTGAGAAGAGGAGATTAAGGGGGGTATGATAAACATGTACAAATATATAAGGGGTCCATATAGTGAACTTGGTGTTGAGATATTCACCTTATGTTCAAAACACAGAGGACAAGGGGGCACACTTTACGCCTAGAGGAAAAGGTTTCTTCACAGTGAGAGCTGTGAACATGTGGAATTGACTCCCTCCAGAGGTGGTTCTGGCCAGCTCAGTAGATTGCTTTAAGAAAGGCCTGGATTCTTTCCTAAGTGCACACAATATAACTGGGTACTAACATTTATAGGTAAAGTTAATCCAGTGAGGAGGGGCCATGGCCAACGACCAGGATGTGAGGACACGAGTTGCTTGAGCTCCATTCGTGCCGCACTTATCCTTACCTGATCCTGGAGATTCTTCAGGGGCCCCTTCTGCTCCCACAGCCTCACGGGCGATAGTCAAATACGGCCCGCCAATGGAGGATGCCACGGGAATCACACCGCTGATGCCGCCATGCAGGCAGAAGCAAGATGGCGCGGGCCAGCATTCTTCACACAGACACAGCCAGCCATCCTCTTCCTCATCCATGGCACAGCATCTCTCAGGGAAGGGTGAGTCACAGCGTCCCCCCGCTTCTAGCCCAGAGGATCCCCTCCTATTCTTCACTGCTGAGGGTATAGATCCTGCTACCCCTAATGCAGGCAATCCTGACACAGGCCCTGTAAAACCGACCCTGGCACAGATCATGGAGGCCATTCAGCACAGCCATGCTTCCCTCCCCACACAAATGGACTCCATTAAAACTGACCTATCCTTCCTAAAACAGGATGCGCACAACCTCCAGCACAGAGTGTCTAATGCTGAATAACGCATTGGAGAGCTGGAAGATGAGACATGTCCCTTGCAAGCCTCAGTTAGAGAGCTGTGTCAAGTTTAGGGTTACACCGCTGACAAGCTTACTGACATGGAAGATTGTCCGAGGCGTAATAATCTGTGCTTTCTGGGGTTCCTGGAGGGCTCAGAGGGAAGGCCCCTGAGACATTTATGGAAAGATGGCTGAGATCCACTTTTGGCGCCTCCACTTTTTCACCACTATCCATTGAACGCGCTCATAGAATTCCTTTACGCCCCTTGCCCTCTGGGCCCCACCGCGTGCCATGCTTATTAAACTACTGCTCTTCAGGAACAGAGAAGCGGTTCTCAGAGCTGCCGAGAGAAAGGCCGTGTATTCTTTAATGGTAATGGAATCACCATCTTCCCGGACTTCTCAGTAGCTACACAAAAACAGAGGGCTACCTTCCTGGCTATCAAAAGAAGGCTGAGGGACCTCCAACTACCCTACAGCATGCTATATCCTGCATGGCTGCAGATCATTCATCAGAGCAAGGCCTACTTTTTTACTGATCCTAAGGATGCAGCGCACTGGGTAGATACCCTAGGGCCTCTAGATCCAGGAAACCAGCACCGGAGGTCTCCTCCTCGCTGAATGTGAAAGCCCTACAAATAGATCTCTCTACATCCTGTTTGACACCCCCATTTGGCTTATGTTGCCGGGGGAGAGGGGGGAGAGCACCACAATGCCTTCCTGTCCTCCTTCTCACTCCTCTCCACGAGAAGCTGGGGACACCTTCCAACATCTTGCCATATATTGCCTTGAAGCCCTTTACCCCTGATGACTATCACCTCCACATCCTTGTTTCCCCCCTCTTGTTCATTTCCCATCTTGTTTGAAAATTTTCACCACCCTGGAACACTCTAGGATTTGGGTCAATCAATGGGAAATGCCCTGTGCGGACACGGATGGATGCACATTGCTACTGACTTCCTTCCACTCCATCTGGTTTGTTAGTGGTGGGACCTTACCATGACCCCCCCCGCTTTGCAGTTTTGGTTTCAGGAATAAAGCTTTCATGTGTTTGGGTCTGGGAGCCGGGAGGGTTAGGGTGTTCTACTGTTCTGTGAGAGATGTGTACTGATGACTATGCTTAATACTTGCTTATGGCTTCATTACGCCTGATTTCTTGGAATGTTAGGGGGCTTAACTCCAAAGTGAAACGTTCTCTGATGTTTGAATATTTGACGAGGCATAATCCGCATGTGATCCTCCTCCAGGAAACCAATCTCCAGGGCTCCAGGGTTATGGCCCTTAAAAGAGCTAAAATAGCGTATCCCATTCACTCCACATATTCAACATATGCTAGAGATACATCTATCCTTATAGCCAAATCAGCTCCTGTCACGAGTAAACACATCAAACTAGATGCGGGTGGCTGCTTTGTAATCTTAGTGCTTGAACTCCTTGGTAAACTGTATACAATCACTAGCCTGTATGGTCCACCACCCTTTACTAAACAATTCTTTGAGCGAGTAATGGGTACAATCTTGGAAATTGCAGAGGGTCCCTTATTGATAGCAGGTGACTACAACACAGTCCTTGACAGCTCCATTGATAGGTACTGATGCTCTACATCACCCCCCATGCCCTTAGGAGCCATTCTGACTCAATTTGACCTGGTGGAGGCCTGGAGGTGGAAACATGCAGACATCAGAGAATACTCGTGCCACTCTGACTCTCACGGTACACTGTCACGTATTGATCTATGTCTGGTCTCATCGGCTATGCTTAATAAGGTGTCTGAGGTCAAGTACCTCCCTAGAGCGAAGTCTGATCACTCTCCTTTGATAATGGACCTTGCTATAGGAACACCTTCCTCTTATCGAATATGGTGGTTGAGCCCACTATGGCTGGCTGACTAGGTTGTTGTTGATCAGAGCCTGGCTGAAATGAAATCCTATTGGATAACCAACAAACAGAGCGCCTCCATCCATCTGGTGTGGGATGCCTTTAAAGCCACCAGCATACTCTACATCTCCTACTCCAGAAACACATGCTGTTTGGAGACACAGGGCAAGAGAAGAGAATCTGGTGCTCCTGGAACACACCCAAAAAAAGTTGCTGCATCAGAATCAGCAGCTTTTTGAGTTCGGCGACAAGAACAGTCGCCTGTTAGCATATCTTTCCAGACCTGACTATCAGCCGTGCAACATTCCATATTAGAGGGAATCAACTATGAGGGAATCATAGTTGAACAAAACACAGAAGTAATGAATGCATTTGTTACGTTTTATTCCACGTTATACTCCTCTAGGGCGCACTGCACTATTGTGGAACTAGATGACTATCTAACATCTCACTTCCAAAGTTGCAGGACCCTCAGGCTTCACTTCTTGATGCTCCCTTGACAACTGAGGAAATAGGTAGGCCATCCAGTCCTTTGCCAGAAATAAAACTCCGGGGCTAGATGGATTCCCCATAGAGAGGTACACGCATTTTAGAGAATTACTGATCCTACACTTGCTTCGGTTATATAACTTTGCCCTAAAGACGGAACAGTTGCCGCCCTCTATGTCGGAGGCACTGATTGTCCTTATCCCTAAGCCCCATAAGGATTACACCTTCTTTGCGAATCGTACCAATCGATTTTGCTAATAAACTCAGACGTGAAGATTTTAGCCAAAGTGCTTGCCCGGAGATTGAATACAGTCATCACTACTCTTATTGAAGCAGATCAGACTGGATTCATCCCAGGGTGATTGCATTCCATTAATCTGCACAGGCTTTTCAAAAACATGCAGGCGATTCATGATACCATGGGCTCTTGGCCATTTTGGCCCTAGACACTCATAAGGCCTTCAACTCGGTCGAATGCCCATATCTACTAGAAGTCTTGGCTAAATTCGGATTTGGCAACGCATTTATCAGATGGGTACAACTACTGTATCATAAGCCTACGGCTAGACTAAAAGTGAATGCTTCCATTGCTGATCCATTCCTAAAAAGGAGAGGTACTAGACAGGGGTGTCCTCTGTCGCCATTGCTGTTCGCACTGGCGATAGAACCCCTTGTGGCACACCTGTGGGGTGATTGTGGGATTGACGATTGGCAGTCTGGAAGAAAAGGTATCCCTGTATGTAGACAACATGCTGATATATTTGGCAGACCCCCAGTCGTCTCTCCCAGCCCTGCTAGATACTATCCGGCGGTTTGGTAATTTCTCAGGTTTCCAGGTTAACTGGGATAAATCTCTCCTATTTATGATAGACCAGACAGCCTCTATATTGTTGCCGCCCACATACCCACTACAGATTGTCCACTCTTTTTGTTATCTGGGGGTTTGATACAGCACCCTCCTCATACGTAAAAATTAATCTGGACCCTCTTATTGGTAGATGAAGGAACACACTGAAGATATGGTCAAATCTTCCTTTAACATTACTAGGTAGGATAAATTTTTTTTCTGCCGCGCTTCTTGTATATTTTGAGTAATTCACCAATCTATATCACTAAAGCCAAATTCAAAGAGATAGACTCTGTCCTCACCAACTTTATCTGGAGGGGAGGAGCGGTTCGGAATGCAAAAACCACCTTGCAACTCAAGAAGAAAAAGAGGGCTCATCAGCCTTGTGCATTATCCTTTAAAAGTCTTTTTTATTAAAAAATAAGATAAAAATACTACTCACAAACATATGTAAAAAAGTTCGCAAATACAAACAATCTCCAGATGAGGACAATTAGTTGACTGACAGACAGACTCAAAATGGTACACAGGAGATCTCAAGGGCCACTGCCAACTGACGCGTTTCGAAGGGATACCTTCTTCCTCAGAGCCTAGCAGCATTAACCCCTACAGTTTCCCATATATATATATACACACACATGTACACACACAGCAATGAGCATTTGGGGAGGCTCCTCCCAGAGGGGCCAAAGAAGCACCACCCATGTGGGTGGGTGGGTCACAGCAGAAGGCAAATGTCCATTAAGCGTTACATACACCAAATACAGTGGATACATAAGGCGAGTGGTGGCCCACCTATCCATGTATGCACTAGGGGGCCGTAGCCAGAAACTCTAAAAGACAATAACCAGAATAATATTATTAATATTATTAATGGATAATCAATAGATTAGAGGGTCCGATGGGAACACTAGTAATTTGTAAAAAATATCTGCAGCCTCAGCAAGGAATATTAGGCATCACAGACTCACCCAGTCGTTGGCCCCCCGAGTGTCCTCCACATGCAGCCATTGGCGCCAGCACAAGGGGGTGAAAAAGGAAGGGGGCAAATCATCCCCCCTTCCTTTTTCACCCTCTTGTGCTGGCACCAATGGCTAACTCAACCACTGGGTGAGTCTGTGATTCCTAATATCTGTGGGATGACATTAACATTAGATTATGTTAAATGTATGCATATACCTAGATTCCATAAGGATCCAAACATGCAGATTAGATATGTAATTGTCAAGTCACTTTATGTATATTGACTGGATACCTGAAGATTGTTTTTGTTTTCGCTATCTGAGCGATGTTCGCTCAAATGTATACCTATGTATTTGTTGTTTGTGTATGAAACAATAAAAAAATACACCTTTAAAAAAAGTTGATCCAGGGGTTAGGAAGGAATTTTTTCCCCTGCTATAGCAAATTGGATCATGCTTTGGTGGGGTTTTTTGCTTTCCTCTGGATCAACTGTGGGTATAGGATTGTGTGTATTGGATTGTTTGATATTATTTTTAATTTATTTTTATGGTTGAACTAGATGGACTTGTGTCTTTTTCAACCTGACTAACTATGTAACTATGTAACATTCACAAATGTTGCAGGGCACTGCAGTGCCCATCCACCAGAAGCTGGTGGCATTTGTGTGAACATGCGGCAATCAGCCACGCATGCACAGGCGTACCAATAGTTTCCACGGTTCCCAAATCCTAATAAGAGACCAGCAGCACATTTAAAGCGGGGTTCCACCCAAATTTTTAACAATATCTGTATGCATTCTCTTCCTTGCCTAGATGCTGACATGCCGTTTAAAAAAATTTAAATCGCCGTAATTACCTTTTATTTTTCTATTCTTCTTTGCACTTCCCAGTTCTCCTCCCGTGGGAGTAGGCGTGTTTCTAGCCTCTCCCAGACTCCTGGGAGCTAGTCTCAGGCTTCCCAGGATGCCACTGAGCATGTGCAGGAACGAGCGGTGAATGCTGGGAGCACAGCATTCACCACATCCAGGAAATAAATGCTTGTGGGCTTCAAATGCCCACAATGAAGATGGAAACCGCCTGCAGTGAATAATATAAGTTATTCTTTCCGACGAAATCTGACACAAGCGGACATATTACACACAATATGTGAGTATGTAATGCTGAGAAGAAAAGTTTGTGAATGAACTCAAAAAAAAAAAAAACGATAGATAGGTGGACCCCCGCTTTAAGCATGCACCTTTTTTTAGAAAAACGACAGCGGGGAAGAAGGACGGGGGAGGTAATTTAAGAGGATTTAAGACAGGCACATACAGTGTTAATCCATATAACTGTTATATAAGGATTATTTCCTAAGGAAACAGGAAAGTGTAAAGAATGGTGAAAGGGTTACTAACTAAATAGTTACTAAAACCAATAGTGAATGGCCTTAACAGCAGTCAAGGTTCAGCTTAATAAATATGACCTCCACAAGAGAAACCTTTTTTTGTCATAGATAAAGTGAGGAAGGATGAAAACATCTCTTAGGTTTTTATTGGTTTCTGTGTCCACACAGGAGACATTTAAAAGATAACTCTACTTTTGTGAAATATAAAAGTGTTGCAAATTTTTAAAAATAGTATACAATATACAATTGCTACACAGGCCATATTGTAAATTAAAATGGAAATTTACCCAAAAGGGGAGGTTCCACTTGTTTGCATTGTCCCCCACAAATTCCTCCCCCCTCCCAGTGCCATATTTGGCACTTTTTTGGGGGGGAGCAGATACCTGGTTTTGACAGGTATCTGCTCCCACTTTCAGTCAAATCGCCACGGTGATCTGTGCGAAAATTTGGCCCCCACTCCTTCACCCCCCTCCGCAGCCTTCTGGGACACATCACAGGTCCCAGAAGACTATGGGACCATTCATAAAGTGCAGCATGGCTCACACATGCACAGTGGGAAATCAGTTTCCCTTATCTAAGATGCCTGCGCCTGCACCTGAAGCTAGTAATTGAAGAATCCGTTCAGATGGGGACATCACTGGATCCCTGGACAGGTAAGTGTCCTTATATTAAAAGTCAGCAACTACCGTATTTGTAGTTGCTGACTTTTAATTTTATGGGGGGAGACTGGAGCTCCTCTTTATTTTTATTGACAACTACCAATCCATCAACAGATGCTATCATTTTTGTAACATTTAATGCAATATGGTTTCCTAGAGGTGTTCTGTACACGGTTGGTGTACAGAATGCCCCCAAAAATGTAATTACCTGCTGATGTGATTGACTGATTTTCCCAAACGTCTGCGTTAAGATACAAGTCAAATTTTAGGAATTCCCACAATAGGGATTTTAGTTTTGGTGAGATACTCTACAAGGGTTAAATTCTTTCAAAGGAATCCAGACACTGCAACTTTTTTCATCAGAACACTAAGAGTGCAACAGGTGATTTTAATGAACTAGACCCTTTATTTCAGAATCCACAAAGCATTAACGAAACAAACAGCTTTTTCTTCAGAGCAGAAAAAGTTAGGAATTTGCAAAACAAGTTTGTCATATTCTTTACAATACTCATTGATTACTCGGAAGGGGTTACAAAATGGGAGTTATGCTATAAATTCCTATATCAGTGATGTTACCACCCATGAAATTAGTGTTATCTTCCCAATGTAAATAGCAATAAAAGCCTAACAAAGGCTGCTGTCATGGTCCCTAGTAGAGAAATTCTGCTGATTCTTGGTGACCAAATGAAACAATACTTAGTCACTATAGATCGGTGATGGCAAACCTTGGCACCCCAGATGTTTTAGAACTACATTACCCATGATGCTCATGCACTCTGCAGTGTAGTTGAGCATCATGGGAAATGTAGTTCCAAAACATCTGGGGTGCCAAGGTTTGCCATCACTGCTATAGATACTCTAACAACTCCATGATAAGAGTACCAAGGATAGTTTTATTTTTTCAAGGCACAAATACATTACTCATGTAGAAAAGGTCTGAGAAAGAAGAAAATAAAATATATTAACATAGAAGAAGCAGCTGGAGGTCTGACATGTTAGCCATTTAGCCAATATGACAAGGGGTAAAACTAGAGAAGGGACAATAGGCCCAACTGCCAATGTCAAGTGTACAAAATGGTCTGAGGACTGGAATAAGTGTCCTAGAAGCAGTGGTGTATTTAGGTTTTGTGCTGCCCTAGGCCTGACTGAGCTTGCGCACCCCCTAATTTAAATATGACCCACCCCTTCCTGTCAAGGCCACACCCCTTCCTTTTTAAGATCTGCCCTGTCATCTTCATTGGGGGAGGACAGAGGGACGCCGCGGGAAGAGGAAAGAGGGACATCACAGGAGGAGGACAGAGAGGCATGCGGCATCTTTTCATTTGGGGGGTAAGGGGATATGTGCTAGTTGCTTTGGGAGGGGAGGATCAGACCACCCCCCCCACTAGCACATATCCTCTCCCCTCCCAAAGCACCCAGCACATATCCCCTTACCCCACCCTCCCCTCATCCATGTGTGCATCTGTTATCTGCCCTCCTTCCTGGTTACTGTGTCCCCCTCCACTGTAAACTATACACAGACCTCAGAGCAGCAGCGCGGCTCTTGCACTGAAGTCGTGTCCCTCCTCTGTGGCTCCTTCTCCTCCTGGCTGTGTACACTAGAACATTGGAGCCAAGAAGGAGGAGGAGCTGAGGCATGTGTGTGGCTGACAGTGGGGAGAGAGGAGGCGGCTGCTACGGAAAGCCAATCGATGCTTGTGGGACCCCAGGTGGCAGATGTCCTGGGTGCCCACGCTAGCGCACTCTGGCTGCCAGTTACCAAAGCTCAGTGCCGGAACTTGTTGTGGGCTCCGGGACAGTGGCGTCACTAGGTTTGGTGTCACCTGGAGCTGTAAAAATTGTGTCGGCCCACCATTAGAGCACATTGTGGCGGTCAACAAGGCCTAGAGGATATCAGGTTAGGCACTTCCTAATGGCTCAGTCCCTGGGAACAGTAATGGATAATGGCCAACAGGCTCTCTTACCAGACCCGGTGAAACCGCAACAGTGATCCCTCCGGCTGGACGTTCGCTCACTCTGGGTTGCCCAGGCTGACTCTAGTCAGTAGTGTAGCATGTCTGTACCCTGGCAGTGGCTTTATCTTTCTCCCCCTCTGGTGGTGCGGGTATAGCGTGGCTCTCTCTTTGGTGGTGCGGGAACAGTTTGGCATGCTCTCTGGTGGTGCGGGTACAGCTTGGCTCTCCGGTGGCACGGGTACAGCGTGGCTCTCTGGTGGTGCGGGTACAGCGTGGCTCTCTGGTGGTGCGGGTACAGCGTGGCTCTCTGGTGGTGCGGGTAAAGCATGGCTCTCTGGTGGTGCGGGTACAGCGTGGCTCTCTGGTGGTGCGGGCATACAGCGTGGCTCTCTGGTGGTGCAGGTACAGCGTGGCTCTCTGGTGGTGCGGGTATAGCGTGGCTCTCTGGTGGTGCGGGTACAGCGTGGCTCTCTGGTGGTGTGGGTACAGCGTGGCTCTCTGGTGGTGCATGTACAGCGTGGCTCTCTGGTGGTGTGGGTATAGCGTGGCTCTCTGGGGTGCGGGTATTGCGTGGCTCTCTGGTGGTGCGGGTACAGCGTGGCTCTCTGGTGGTGTGGGTATAGCATGGCTCTCTGGTGGTGCGGGTACAGCATGGCTCTCTGGTGGTGCGTGTACAGCGTGGCTCTCTGGTGGTGCGTGTACACCGTGGCTCTCTGGTGGTGCGGGTACAGTGTGGCTCTCTGGTGGTGCGGGTACAGCGTGGCTCCCTGGTGGTGCGGGTACAGCGTGGCTCTCTGGTGGTGCGGGTACAGCGTGGCTCTCTGGTGGTGTGGGTACAGCTTGGCTCCCTCTTTGGCTTCCCCCAGCACAGTACTCTCTTTTTCTTCTCCTGTAAACCCCCTCCCAGCAGAGTGCATGCATGCTGGGGGCTGTAGCATGATGTCTGTGGACACACTGGGCCGTCACTCTTCAAGGACTACTTTTCCCATGATGCCCCCCGGAGTCTTCTGATTGGCCTTCTGCTGTGGCCAATTATGGGGTGAGAAACAGCGGTCAGGAAGCTAGGCGGCGGCGCGGTGAAACCAATTAGAGCCGCTCCCTCTCCCTTCGGCTGACAGAAAAGGGAGGGGTGGCGAGCGGGGAAGATACACAGACAGCCCGCATCTCTCCTCTCCCTGCTCCATTTGCCAGAGAACTTGGCAGCAGCAGAGAACTCCCCCGCTCCCCCCCCTCCCCTTTCTGTCAGCCAAAGGGAGAAGAGAGAGAGAGCGGCTCTAATTGGTTTCGCTGTGCCGCCACCCAGCTTCCTGACCACTGTTTTCCTCCCCATGATTGGCCACAGCAGAGGGCCAATCAGAGATAGAATCACGGTTTTACGGAGGGGCAGCTTGACGGCTCATACTTAAACTACTTTCTAGCCCCCTCCGCACCCGCGACGCCACTGCACTGCTAAGCTGTACTCCCCAGATGGTGGCCCTGCTGTGCGGGAGTCGGGAAGAGGGCGCCGTTGCCGTTTTCGGGGGGTCGGCTTTTTGCCACCCCCCGCAAAGTGCCGCCCTAGGCCTGGGCCTTGTTGGCCTAGGCCAAAACACAGTACTGCCTAGAAGGCCATACTTTGGAGACCTCTGGCCTAGATATACAAACTCTGTATTCACATCATTAGAATTCCAGATGCTTAGGCTTGCTTTGCTTTCTGAAGTGCAATCCATGTTGTGTCACTTCCTCACCACTTGTTTTAATCCCCTAAATGCTGGACTATTTTGCTGCAACCATGTACGTTTTGCGCAGTTACTATGTGCCCTGCTCACTTGACTTGGCCATGTTAGGTGGGCAGTAGTGCCCACCAAGCGCAACAGAGGTTATCATTTGTGCTGCAATGTATTGCTTTGGCAATACATTGCAACTATGGCATATGTACAACCCAGTCGTTGCCTCTGCAGTTAAAGTAGGAGAGGTCGTAAAAATGGGGCACAAACACAGGGATTTATTGCCTCCTAGGGAGCAGGTGGAGGTGTACACAGTGCATCAATAGCATTGCCTCACATTGTATTGAGGTAAAAATAACATTTCCTGCAGAATTCAGATGTCTTACAACTGTCCCTTTTCACTTCAATTGAAACGTGCCGCAAACCTGTTTTAAGCACACTGTAAATGCATTATGCCATTTACATTCTGTTCAAGCTGCGGTTGCAAAGCACAACACAAATCCAATAAATCGATCATAAATATATATATATTTATATATATATTTTTTGAGGGGATAGATAGATAGATAGATAGATAGATAGATAGATAGATAGATAGATAGATAGATAGATAGATAGATAGATAGATAGATAGATAGATAGATAGATAGATAGATAGATAGATAGATAGATAGATAGATAGATAGATAGATAGATAGATAGATAGATAGTGTGAACCTGTCCACACTTAAAAATAAGCATGATTGATTAATTAAAAATCAAAAAACTTTATATAAATGGTAAAAGGATAATCAGTCGATGATATTAAAGAGGAACTGTAGTCTGCTCACATAATTTGTAATAAAAACATCTTTGCCATTTTGAATCTTCCCTCCAACCACTTTGCATATTATTTTATATTTACTGTGATTCTGTACTTGCTAAATATGCTGCAGAAATCTGCCTGCACTGAGTCTGGCTGCGTCCATTTTAACTGTGGGCAGCTGAAGCTGCTGCCTGTTCACTTCATGATTTACACAGACACACAGAGGCACACCTCCAGATCTGCAGCCATGCAGCTCTCATTCGTCCTCTTATGACTCATCCCCCCTCCCTTCCAGGCAAACTCTCACGAGATTGAGCGAGAGAGAGCTGTGCATGATGTCATAAGGCTAGGCTAATGACCAGACAAGAAAGAGGAAGTGGGCTGTATGGTTTTTACTGGCAGAAAAAAATGTTTTTCAATCCAAAGTTAACACAACAAGGGCAGAAGATTTTTATAGATGGCATAGATACATGGAAGGCTGATGTGAAATACCCATTTCAGGAGTCTTGTATTGTGTGGACCCCATATGGTTCGGAGAAGAGAAAATGTTGACCCAGACTGACTCGCCTATTGGTACGTATCAACGAAGATATGTGGGCTCCGTGGTGGTACTTGTGTCTCTGAATAAGAAAGAGCCTGAATAAATATGAAGCGTTGTTAAGATATAGTCTTATAGCTTTTATAGGAATTGCTTTATGTTATATATTAGAATAAATTACTTTATTAGGGATTGGGGAGTGTGGGGGGGTCCTGATAGTAGTTGGATACAGTATATATAAACAGCTGGTGGTGGTGAGAGCTATGGAACTATAGAAAAGCAGTATGTGACCATAGAGCAAGTAGCAGAAAGTATTGCTGGAAATGGAATATATACAAAAAAGTGCAGAGCTGAAAACAAATTGAATGACAAAGAAGTCTGAACCTCTAAAGTTTAAAAAAAATAGTAAAGACAAGTGATATAGAAAAAAACATAATCCAAAACTGATCAAAGAGTCCACAAATAGAGTCCGCAATAAAAAGTACAAGAAGTTGCTGTCATGTTCTGTGGTGAGTAACAATTGGTAAAATATCTGTGATGACTAACTGAAGAACTAATATGCAGTGTTCCTCGGCCAGCTTTTTACCAGAAGGGATTGACCTCTGTACTAAAGATAGTCATACAGCGCATGGGGGATTAAGGTCACCCTCTGACCATTCCGTCTCCTCAGTCTGAGCCAGTCACTGGTGTCTCCAAAACGCTCAGGAATAAAATGAAACAGGCACGCTCATTGTATTATACTGTATACTACAGTAGTTTGTTTTCCAGGACACATTTTCATCCTTCCTTTGGGTCCAAGCAGTACTGATACTCAGAGGCTTAGCAAAATGCAAAGACAAATCTGCAATTAAAGCTGACTCCTTCAGCTGTGTGTGTATCTGGATGTCTTCTTGTCTAGCTTGTGTTTACTGGAAATGGAATATGGCAAGAGAGCTGCAGGGGGGGGATAGGATGGGCAGTGTAAGACAGCAGGGGTTAATGAAAGCACTGTGACCGGGAAAATGACAATGGAGGCAAGTATTAGATCTGGCAAATGAATGAATGGTAAGATGGAATTTGGAATACTGGCAGTATGATGATAATGTGACAGTTGTAGGGGCACTGATGAGAGGATTGCTTGTCATGTAGAGAAGCGAGGACTGCTGAATGGAATGATTCAAGGGTTATAGCAGTAATTAACCCAAAAGCAAACATTTATTATATTTCAGCCCACCAATCCCCAAATGTCTCCTGATTTAGGCCTTCGGGTGATTAGGTGATTCAGCCAGCAAGTCCAGCGTTCCTCTCCAGCAGAATGTACCTGCACACATGAATCCTAAAATAAATAAATAAATAAAAATGCCTGCTACAACTGCTTATAAAATGTGAGCTGAAGCCTGGCCCCAATTTGCCAGTGGTACTAAATTTGCCAATAAATTGAACACACCCTCGCCCCAGGCCAACAACGCTGCTATCCACTCCTCCCTGGCTCCCCCCTCCAAAGCCGCATCCCACCAATACAGGATGCTAGCCACTGGCCAGAATTCCAGGCTAAAAACACAGGGGAAAAAAGCCAAATAAAAGAAAACTGATGCAGCGACAACATCCAATAACTGGCAAGCTGCAAAGCACCATACTTTTGGTCTTGGGTTCAACATCGCTTTAAGGACTAGGAGAGGCTTGGGATGAAAAGCTGGCTCAACAAAGGAAAAAGAGGAGGGAGAGTGAACTGCAGTGGGTAGAATTAGATCTGAACTGGCCATGGGAGAGGGAAGAGGTGGTGGTGAACAGGTCTGAGGAGTTGATATCTGATGTTTAGTATTGCTAGGAAGGTTCAGCAGGCTTGGATTAGGGAAGAACATGGCAATTAAGTAATGGCAGGGATCAGATGTATCTGCCATTAACTTTGTGGCTAGAACGGTACAGAGGCAGCAAGTTGTAAAAGATTTGGCACCAGAAATTTTAAACTTTTACAGGGGGTTGTGACTGGAAGACTGATAGATGTGGAGAGGGACTGGATTACTGTGATTTGAAGGGGAATGGGAAATAGTCAAAAGAAAAAACAAAAAGGAAAAAAACTGTGAGCTCATCACAGCTATAGATCATGAAAAGCTACATGATAGATTTTTGTAAATTAGCTGTGGGCCTGAAACAAAAAGTACTGGAAATGAACCAGGGGGATATTGAGTATGGAAACTATAAGTGTGAATGTGTAAGTGTGATCGAATTTAAAGGAGACTGAGATGCAGTGGGTATATATGGGGAGTATGTTCATCCTAAAGAACAGTGGTTGTCAACTCCTGTCCTCAGGCCCGCTAACAGGCCACATTTTAGGTATAACCTTGGGGAGATGCAGACTAGAATACTGCAATCACTGAGCAGCAAATGAGATCACCAGTGATGTATCTCAGTTATCTTGCAAACCTGGCCTGTTTAGTGGGTCCTGAGGATAGGAGTGGAGAACCACTGCTATAGAAGCAAGATGGTATAGATTAAGTTGGAATTTCACTCATTCTGAAAAAATCAATTGGTGAAGTTGGAAGTTCATTTGTTCTGAAAAAAATGATCAATGTAGCTGATTAACATGATTCTATAACTTCTTTCTGTCCATAAGGGGTTAAGGTATTGAGCTGGCAAATCTAATATTACTCCCTTTGGTAGAGCTTGTTGAATCTATTGAATCTACTGACACACTCAGTTCGATGATTGTCGTTATGACAAGATCCCAGTTTTTGTCATGGTGTGTTAAAAAGTAAGAGGAGACACTGTGTTCTGGAGCTCTGTTTATAATATTGGACCTATGCTTGTTAAATCTTTCACAAATTGTTTGAATGGTCTTTCCAATGTAGTGTACATTGCAAAGACAGGTAAGTAGATAATGATAAACTGGGAACTGCACTTGAGGTAAGTGGTGATTAGCCAAATCTTAGAATTGCTGGCAGAATGAAGCATAGTGGTCCCGTTTGTTAGTATGGAGTAAGAGAAATATCTCGAATTTTTGCAGTGATAGCAGCCAGTCTTGGTTGCAAGTGTGGAAGGCTGTATGGTCAGTGTTAGTCTGCTGAGAGCTAGGTGTTTTTTAATTGTCTTTGCTCTTCTGAATTTGAGTTGGGTCGCAAGAGTTAGGGTGGGTAGAAGAAGATCTGACTGAAGAATATGCCAATGTTTAGACAAGAAGCTTTTAATCTGGGTATGGTCTGTGTTATATCTAGTAATAAAGTGGCATTGTATGGGGGGATCGGATTGTCTGGTTGAGATAGATGGTTTGCACTGTATACAATACTTTATTACTTTTTTATTTTCAAAATGATTTTTATGTATTTATGTATAAGAATAACATACAGAAGGCTTGAACATAAGTTGTACATTAAAAATTTTTAGAGCGACAAAGTAAAGTTACAATTGAAATTTAGTCACTTCTGCATAAACTTTAACAAAGTGGGTCTGGACCCAAAATATGTTACAGGATATGTAGTATACCCTTGTAGAACGTTTCATAAGCTAGATAGCCAAGTTAGTTCTGTATTGCTTTATAATTTAGTCATTTAGGTTTGGGTAAAATTAGTTTTTTTTGTAAAACGAGTGGTCTTGGTATAATCCCATAGGGGAGGGAGCAAGACTAGTAGTTAGGAAAGATTTGTAGTATGTTAGGTATGTGTGAGGCTTCGTAAGAGGGTCAGATGTCGTGTATACGAAGTGGATTTGGAGCTGTGTGTCTCTTCTGTCTGATTGAGTAAGGAAAGCCTTGTTAGTTGTACAGTTTCTTCTCAGTCGTTTGAACTGGCAAAAAGTATATTCTTTATCCAGGGTCTATGGTGGCAACTTTTAAAGGCCAGGTAACTGTTACTATCCACTGATTTAAAGAAATTTGTCATTGTGATGGGACCCTCTACATTTCTGATTAGGGTAATATGCAGATAATCTATAATAGTGGGGGTGTGCATGAAAAATAAAAGTCATTTTGATTAGGGTGATTAACAAAACCAAAAATCATCTCAGGGCCCCCCTGCCAGTTAAGTATCAGGTCATCTATGTAGCATTTATAGAACTGGATGTGTTAATGGCAAGGGTTTTTGGAAAATATATGTTCCTGCTCAAACTGACCCATGTATAGGTTAGCTGTGCCTTTTTATAATCTTTATTTGTAAAAGAAAAGGCAGTACATCTCAATAAAGGTGCCAATATATAAACAGCAAATGTCGCACTAGTCATTTTTCAGCGAAAATTAACCTCCCTGGCGGTATGATTATGTCAGATTTTTGCATCTTAAAGCGGTACAATTATTTTGCATAGAAATTTGGCGTTTTTTATTGTAGGCCTGTAATTCTTAGCAATTACACACTTAAATCTGTCCAAACAAGAGTCTAGTAGATATCCCGGGTATGATGAAGTTTGAAACACAAAATCATAAATTATAATGTAATAAATAAATATAAATAATTATAAAAAATAATAATATAATAGTAATAAAATTAATTTCCCCACGATTCACTATCGCTTAATTCTGCAAGTGTTCTCATTTACTATTACTGCTGTTTTCTAACTGGTCTAAAACCACTTTTAACGTAAAGGGACACTTTTTGGTTGCTATAGACACTCTCCAGTTTCCAGGCAGAAAGAACAGTATATATCATATAAAACTACATGCAGGGCAAAGGACAAAGCACTGGGGACAAAAGGGATGTGCCAGTAAAGGTGGGTAGTTAGTAGCATATAGGGCCTGTCTGTCAGCCGTACGCCCAGGTATTTTAGGGATGACTTAGTCCAGGTAAATGGGAAGGCTGTTTGTAAACTGCTGGTCAGAGAGGGTGTTAGGCCCCTTTCACACGGGACGGATCCGTGATGATCTGCCCCGTGAACATCCGCTGCTCACCTGGGATCTCTCCGTTGATCCCCGCTGAGCCGATGAACCGTCTGTCCATGTTCACCTGATCCGCTCTACAGAGGGATAGAAAAATAGGATTTTCCTCCACCTGCAGCATCGGACAATAGCGGGGACGGATGATATCTGGGGTCAGCGGATGTTCATCCGCTGACACCCGCTATCCCATAGGGATGCATGTATGTCCGTATTTCATCCGGAAACGGATGGATGAAATACGGACATACGGTCCACACGTGTGAAAGGGGCCTTAGTTGTATCTCAGATTTTGCATAATTAATTTTGAAATTAGAGAGTGTTCCAAAATGTTGAAGTTCTTGCATCAGGTTAGGCAGGGAGATCAGGGGGTCTGTAAGGTGGAAAAGCACGTCATGGGCATAAGCCAAGAGCTTGTTCTCTGTAGGGGCCTACCATCAGGCCTTTAATGTCTGTGTTTGCTTGCACAAAGCGCAAAAAAGGTTTGAGCACCAGGGCAAAAAGAATGGGGGAAAGGGGTTACCCCTGTCTCGTGCCATTCCTGATCAAGAACCTGGGGGAAAGGAGTCCGTTGACCTTAACCTGGGCGTTCGGGTCTGAGTACAGGGCCATGATCCATGTCAACATATGCGTTCTCAGTCCTATTGTCTCTAACACTGCGCGTAGATAGGTCCACTCGACCCGGGCAAACGATTTCTTTGCGTCAGTGGACAAAATCAGATAGAAGGGAGAGTCAGGGGAGGTGCGTGCCCAGTGGATTAGTTGTATGGCTCTGATGGCGTTGTCTCTAGCCTTTCGGCCTATGACGAATCCCGTCTGGTCAGGGTGTACTAGGGTAGGGATTAGATGCTTTAGTCTAGTGCAAGGATTTTTGCCAGGATCTTAATGTCAACATTTAAGAGGGATATAGGTCGGTACTATGAAAAAACCCAGGAACAGGGGGAGAGTAGGAAAGGAACCCCAAGGGGGTAAGGAAAGGATTCTTCAAAGAGGAATACACAAGTATACCAAAATATCAAATAGAATTCTTTTATTTAGAAAAAACAAAAATTCCACCCACAATAAATACAATTAAATACTGCAATACCTCCACCACACAGTTAAAATTATTGATAACAATATCATATGACAAGTGATCACCCTGAACAGCACCCGTCATTCAGGCATTCAAGAAAAATAATACACGTAGTTAGCTGTTACATATTTCAATATGCTAAGTGGTAAATCTTCAGATATTGGAGGCAGTCTTAATTTGTGCACCGGTTGGTGCAGTACCTGCCCTGTTATATTGGACCAGGGGGAGCAGACGAAAAAACACATGGAGGGCTACAGGAACAGTCTTCAATAGTAAACGAAAGCCCCTGATATTGAGACAATTATGGGGAGTAGAGGAAAGTGCTGCAGCAACACTATTGAATAAAGCAGCTTTTTGTCAGGAAAGCAGATGAATGGGGAAGTAGGTTCCCTTCTCTTACCCAAGTCTATGTGAATGGGCTTCAGTGGAAGCTTACTTCATTAGCTGGCTGATACACACACTTGCATGCACTTAGGTAAGTAGTATGATAAGTCTCTGCCGACAGATATCCCTTTGGAAATTCCAACTAGGTGTATCCAGACAGTATCAACATTAAAGACTTACTTGTCCATGCAGGGGTAGTCACCGGCTTCACCGGGACCGGACTGCGCAGCTGACAGGCAGAGACACACACAGACCGGCCGTGCAGTGCTGGAGTCGAAGCCTGTGTGATAGAGCTCCAGACGGAAGCTTCGTTCACATCAGCGGTACACTGATCACCAGGTGTGTGAGAGCTTAGTGGTCCAAATTAGGTTTCTACGTCTCCATCAGGATCACTGAGCCCAGAACAAGTTCATTCACAGGGGTTGAAAATCAGCTCATCCATGGAGAGTGCTGGCTATTAGGCTGCAGTCATGAGTGGGGATCAATGCGGCCGTCTGTGTTCATCTTAGATCGACTGTTCCCAGGGCAGGAGTAGTGGGAGAGAAGGGGGTGACAGGTCTGTGGTGGGCACTGTGAAGACAGGGGCGTCTAGCTGATGCGTTTCATTCAGCAAGCAAATTTCATCAGAGCTTTAAGAGGGATATAGGTCGGTAGTTTTGGGGCATAGTAGGGTCCTTACCCGCCTTGGGAATCTTTGAGATATGAGCCAACCATAGGCGTGCGCACAGGGTGTGCCGGGTGTGCCCAGGCACACCCTAATCACCCTGTGCAGCACCGATTCCCCCTACTGCCCTGGCTCCCCCCTCCTTCCCTCTGCAGCACTGCCGGCATTCCACCTCTTCTGCCTGCTGTTGCTGCAGGGATGTTTTAGGATGAGTAAGGGAAGGGGCCGGTAAATATGTATTTATCAGCCACTTCTCTATCTGAATGAACATTGTGCGTGATCAGTAGTGTGTGTTTGAGCTTTGGGGTGCACACCCTAATGCAATAGGCTGTGCACACCTATGGAGCCAACAGTGCCTCCTGGGGGATTGCGGCACCACCAGCTATAGTGTTAAAGTAGCCACACATTGCCTCTGACAGCAGGGGTAAGAATAACTGATAGGCTCTCCCTATTTGGTAAAGATTTCACTATTGTCTCTATCTCAATTGGAGTAATGGGGATTCCAGAATGGAGCACTGTTCGTCAGTCAATGGGGGGAGGCCAGACACGCTCATGTAAGCTGCCAGTTTCACTGCCTGTGCATTTGGGGACTGCGCAGAGTTCAGATTATAGAGGGTGGCGTAATAGTCCCAGAGGCTATTTGAGAGGACCTAACAGAGAGTTCATTAGAGGGGAGGTGCAGCCTATGTACATGCATAAGCGCACTTTTCTGCCTAAGGGCTCTGGCGAGCATTCTGCCACATTTATTGCCATGTTCATAGTACCTATGCGACATGTTTCGCAGTTGTTTATGAGCCTGGCAGTCTAGTAGGCGTGCAAATAGTTCTCTCATTTCCGTCAGTCTCCTCAAAGCCTCCAGGCCACCGTTCTGTTTATGTTCCAGTTCCGCTTTTTGAAGTGCCTGGAGTACCCTGTTGAAGTTGAATTGTCGGGTCTTCTTGAGCCTAGAGCCCCAAGAGATCAGTTCGCCCCATACCACGGCCTTATGTCCTTCCCATATGATCCCTTTACTCATGCCCTCTGTGTTGTTTTCCCTGAAATAGTGGGTTAGGACACTTGTAACCCCCGAGACCACCCCGTGTCATCCAGTAAGAACTCGTTCAATCCCCACGACCAGGCCCTATGGGTGCCTGGCTGAAGGGTTAATGTGGCTGTCACTGGGGCGTGGTCTGAAATGGTGAGATTTTCAATGGTTGAGGCCTGTATTAGCTCTAGGGTCAGATGGTCTATACATATAAAATCTATTTGGGTATATACGTCATCTACCTTTGAATAATAGCTGTAATCTCTGTCTGAGGGGGGTAGCATGCACCAGCTGTCCATCAGTCGGTGGTTCTGTAAGGATCTGCGAAGTGTTTAAGAAAGGCGTGGGAGTGGGAGGGGTGTCAATGTGATGTATCTAGCATTGGATCTGGGCTGACGTTAAAGTCGCCTCCCAAAATCAGTGTACCTTCCCTAAAGTCCGCCAGGATCTCCAGCGTGTTATCTATGAAGGTAAGTTGGTTGGAGTTAGGGGCGTAAATTGTAGCAAGTGTGAATTTCTGACCTGCTAGTGTGCCTTTCAAGAAGACATAATGTCCTTGAGGGTCTACTCTGTAACCTGTGACCTGGAAGGGGCAGGATTTGTATATGGCAATAGCCGTTCTCCTAGATTTCGCGATCGGTGAGTTACTCAAGAACCACTGGTTATAAAGGTGAGTTGGCAGTTTGGGCATTGACTTGGGGGTGAACTGTGTCTCCTGCAAGAAGACTACTTGGGCCCCTAACCGCTTCAACTCCCACCATAGCTTTCTGTGTTTACACAGGGAGCAGAGACCACAGACATTGTAAGTAATTACCTTAAGTGAAGCCATAGGAGGTCCACAGGGTAGGTAGGTCTTAAAGCTGCGTTGGCAGGTGTAGCGCGAGAGGTGGAGCCGAAGGCAGTTCCTGTAAAAGGGTATGTAAAGAGAGGGGATGAACAGGGGGGAAGGATAGGGAGAGAAGGAGGGGAAGAAGAGGAAGAAACGATTAGAAACAGCAATACAAACATGTAACACACAATCTATCTGTGGTAACAGTACCACTTTGTAAAACAACCTGGGGGCAGGCGCCGGGTTCAGCCCCACTAGGGGAATGCCCCCGAAACCCGTCCCCATTTCCAAAAAGAGGAAAAATACCTAATAAGGTATGACCTGCGTGAGGAACGTGAACCAACATGGGAGGGGAGGTAGTGAGAGTCCACCACCGCCCCGTAGCTGCTTGTAATTAACCAGGAGAATAGAGCTGTTTACCAGGGGCAAAGTGGGGGATTTTGGAAGTCCGGGCAGCTGTTAAATGGATGTGGTAAACTGTGATCAAAGCCTCAACTGCGGGCTATCTTCAAAAGTCAACGGGATCAACATAGGGGGGGGTGCCCATCAGGTTAGGAAAGGTATATGGCCCACTAGGGGAACAGCCAGAGGCATGTATCTTGGTAGGGTCCATGCCCTTCATTGCCACAGTAGGTAGACCCTGAGGGGGGCTGGGCTTCTCTCAGAGCGTATGAAAGAGGGGGAAGAAAAAACCTCCAAAAATTGGCGGGATTAGAAAAAATATGAAGGAGAAAATAAGAGCAAGCGCTTCGGTGGGTGTCTCATCAGTCCCTCTGGGATGCTGGACCTGCAGGAGAGGCAGCGGTGGGGACGTCTGCAGTCCCGTTTACGACTTTTGTGTTTAGCTGGTATCCAGGGTTGGGGGAGTTGCATAGGAGGATATTCTTGTGGCCCCCTCCAGTCCTTGAAGTCTACTGGTTCTAGCTCCAGTGTGTCCAGAAAATGCGGGAGGTCATCTTTGGTACGTAGCGTAGCTTGTCTTTCATCTCTGGTCGCCTGTAAATAAAAGGGAAACCCCCAGCGGTAAGGTAGACTTGCCATTTGGATAGCTTCCAGCAGGGGTTGCAGGGCCCTGCGTTGCATTAAGATATGCCTAGAGATGTCCTGGTAGAAGAAAAGGTGTGCTCCATCAAAGTCAAAGTACGGTTTCCCACGCATTTTCTGCATGATTTTATCTTTTAGGGTGTACTTGTGCAGCTTGCAGATAACATCTCTAGGATTATCCGCATCCTTTGAGGGAGGCCTAAGAGCCCTGTGAGCACGATCTATCTCAATAGGTGCTGTTGCAGGAAGTCCCAGTATTTCTCTAAATATATCCTCCAGAGTGGGGACAATATCTTTAGGGGCCGTAGCTTCTGGGAGACCGTGAATGCGGGTGTTTGCCCGCCTGCTGAGATTCTCAAAGTCATCTAACTGGCACAATAAAGTTTCAATTTTCTGAGCCTGAGCTGTACATCTGTCTTGGAGCATAGAAATGGCAGGCAGGGCCTCATCAAGTCTCTGCTCTACGTTTTCCATCCTGAGGCCTAGGTGGTTAGTGTCAGTCTTTAGCTGAGCTATGTCTTCCCTGAAGGCCTTCTCCACCCTGGTAGTGAATTTCTCCAAGTCCTCCTGGGTGGGGAGGGACCAGATGTGCCGTTTTATATCCTCATCCCTTAGAAAATCTGCAAAATCAGAGCCCCTGTCATGGGAGGTAGATGATCCCGGGGAGATGGGGGGGGCAGTGTCACTCGCCAGTCTGGGAGAGGGGATCTGGGACTCCATGAGGTGTGTTTGCTGGGCCACAGCCTTCTGTGCTGCCTTTGCTGCCTTTGTAGATTCCGGCGTCGGCGCCATCTTGGAGGCTTTGTGTCCCATTCCGTGGGTCCACAGAAGAAAGCCTCCAGCTGCTCCTGCCGGGTGCCGTCCGCCTGCGATTGCTGGGATAGTGCCCGCCGTCCCTGGGACATCTTTTCTGCTGATTTGGAGGAGCAGGCTCTTCTCCTTGCTGCTGATTGAAAAGCGGTGGGTACGGAGCTGAGTCGATAGGCGTCCTTACTTCTCCATAGTCAAGCCATGCCCTCTTAGCTGTGCCTTTAACCTGCAAATAAAAGTCATCTTAGTGAGTAAATTAATTATGGGTGAGAATAAAATGGATGGCCTTTAGGAGAAAAGTTGCCTTTTGTCTGAGCATGAGTGGGTCAGAATAAAGTTATTGCCTAATGGTGGTGATACCATTGGAATGGGGCATGTTTGAATAGAGTGAGGACAAATCCAAAGTGAGCCAGTGGGAGTTTCTGGACCAAGTTTGGTGTTGAAGATTGAATAATAAATTTGTAGTTTCCCTAAGACACCATAGAAGGTTCTTCAAGAAGTTCTGGAGGTGGTGATCAATAAATTGAGAAAGATTGAATGTTAGTGAATTGATTTCTAGGGAATCGGTCTGCCTAGAGGATTATGTTGAGATTTGTGGATCTTTGGGAGATGTTAGAGGATGGGGATGTTGGGAATGTTTATGGTCAAGCACTCTTTCTCGTTTTTGGTCAATAAGCCAGTGTGTAATTCTTTGATGAAATTGTGATATTCTTTGGAGAACTGTTGCATGGGGTCTCCTCCTAAGGTGATACAGTATAATGTGCTCTCTCTCCATGGATACTTTTGGCTTAAGCAATATAGGTTTCCTGGATTTTGTATAATTATTACTCCGTCTGAATTTTTTATGACAATTCCCTTATCTTTCAGTGCTTCCCATTCCTGTTTGTTGAGGTTGTTGGTTTTGTAACTTGGGTAGAAACATAGAAAAGCGATGGCAGAAAAAAGATTGAGTGGTTCATTGAGTCTGTCTGTGTTTTTTTTTATACGTGTTTTTTTTGTCTTGAGTATAGATCTATGTTTGTCCCAAGCATGTTTGAAGCCATTTACTGTTGACTATCAAGTTTGGGTGGAAGACAGCACTGAACTGGTGCCGCTGGAGGCTGCCTAGCGGCAGATTACTGTATGGGGGGTATAAAGGGAATTGCTTCCAATGGGTTATATACTAATTGTAGATGGTAGGGGATAGACTCTGTTGTGATGTAGGGATGCTACCTTTCTGAACAACAATAGGGGGTTACCGTAGGGAACACTGGGGTGACCTGCAAATGCTTTATGTCCAAAAAAGTCTCACTTAATGATTTTTATAGTTTGAAGATAAACACATACAAGAAGAGCCAACACGTTTCGGGGAAATTGCATCCCCCTTCTCCAGGGCTGTATTTCTTATGGAATTAGTTAGACTCTGAGAGGGTTAAATATATTCAATCAGCAGCTCTGCAGTATGTGGGAGTGGTGAAGCAGAGACAGCAAGAGGAAAATGTTCCAAGTATTTACTGTTGACTGGCTCATTACCTCTGCTGGAAGTTTATTCTAAGCATCAACTACCCTTTCAGTAGTTGATAATCTATAGATGGTTGCAACCAGGGTCTGGAAGGTGGAGATGAAATTTCCCTTATATTGTACGGGCTATGCCTTGGATTTGGCTTTGAAGTCTGTAGCTGTAAAGAATGTCATACTCTGGCGAGGCACTGTTGAGTAGTATAGGGGTTACTTTTTCTGTAATTCATTGTTGCTTAAGTTTCTTGTGTGCTTGGTAGCTGTGCAGGGTGGGTTTCTTCATGTAGTTTTTCAGATCTATGAAAAGTTTGAAAGTGTTAGGTCTGGCCGCAGGGCTGAAATTGAGGCCCTTTCTCAGGAGCTTCTCTTCCACTGAAGTGAGTTTGTACATGGACAGGTTAAAGATCTTTACTGTTTCTTGTATTTCTTTTTTTGATTTCCTGTCTTTGTGTTAAGTTGATTAGTGTTCCTCTTCCTTGCACTGCTCATATTGTACCTGTCATTATACACACAAATGCTTGCACTGCATTAGTAACATTAAAACAACACAGCTCAGAAGGAACATGTAGCTGGCGATATAGAGTGAGTGTCTTGTTTTATTTTTATACATGTTATTTATTACTTTATGTTAATTTTTGCATAAAGGATTTGTGTGTGAGCGCTGCAGGAATTATTTATATTGTTTGATTTTTGCTGCTTTTGTAAGATTTAGGCTTTCTCCTAGCTGGCACAGATCTTTTTAACCACTTGTCGCTCTCCTATTTGCGCTTGAGTTATCTATTGATTTGCTGTCTTTATTTATTTTTCTGGTTCCTCCTCTACATCCCCTTCTGTGGTGTCTGTGTGTTAAATTTTGGATCTTAGAGATGCGATGAACTGCATGATTTTCTGTGGTTTTCGACTTTGTATCGGTGGGTGTATTGCGATTGACACAGAGCTGATCAGAAGGTCTACCAAATGAATCAAAGATATGGTGGTATATTGGGAGTGGTTGGATAGAGGAGTGAACAGGCCATCAGTATTGGTTGCTAATGGGATTAAGATGATTGGGGAGGAGGGGTCCTTCTCCCATTCGGGTCTGGCAGGGTTGGTGATGCATACTTCTTGCTCCTCCCCCCTCCCTGTTTTTTATGCTCCTATGTTAGTCCTGAAGGAGGGTAAAGGCAGTTCCCCCGAAACACGGCTCGATTTGTAAAATTCTTGATTCTCAATAAACGATTTATATCCTTGCACCAAGTGTGGCATCACTCCGGACACCGGACGTTCCTCTTTTCTTATTTAAATATCCCTTCTACTGAAGGGACATCAGATTTGGACCAGTTCAGGTAGCAGCCTAGGTTTCCAAAGGGAGACATAGACCTCCATTTATCCATAGAATTACTCAATACAGACTAAAATAATCCATCACCTATGTTTAAAAACCTTTTAACCACATTCTAAACAATCAGTACGCTGATAGACCATGGCAGAACCTCTTAACTAATATCAAAACCAAGCTTAGCAAAACAGATAGCCTTTTTCATTTACACATCATAAATGCCATGAGTATTACCTAAGCAATTAAGGGAATAAGCACTCAAAGCACACTTAAGACGACCATTACCCTATTATAAAAAAGTTTAGCTTGCAGAAAAACAGAATACATTCCAGAATGGTGTCCCCTGCAGAGTCAAAACGTAAATGTGATTTTTATAACTCCTGAGCTGATAACATTACAGCAAGAACATGGGCGTAGCCTCAAGGGTCACAGGGGTTGCAATGGCAACCCCACCCATGCTTCAGGGGGCCGTGCGACCACCCTGTCAAATTGGGTTTTACAAAACCTGGAGGGGAGCGGGGGTGGCATTTATTGGAACCAGTCTCCTTTCCCTCTTGCAGCAGCTGAAATCTGGCTTCTCCTTCTACCATCATCATTCAGCTGCTGCAGGAATAAAGGGGATTGTTTCCAGCAAATGCTGCCCCCTGTCTAGGTTCCCCTTCCCCCTTCCTATTGCTGCCTGGGCCCCACTGTGTGCCCCCCTAGTTCCCCCTTGCATCCCCCTAGTGCTGCTAGCTTTCCCCCCTTTACTCTTATGCTGGCTACTCGAGGGGATGTTTCAGGATAGAGAGCGGGGGGGGGTAAATATGTCATATTTTAAGGCTCCTCCCTTTTCTTAATGAACACAGTGAGTGATCGGTAATGATCACTCACTGTGTTCATGCATAAGGGATGCATTGTAAACTGTGTTTACTATGCTTCTGTTTGTAAAGAACAGGAACAGGAGCTACAGTAATTCTGTTCCTTCATTTTCTGTAGCTGAGGCTGCAGAGACAGAGATTGAGGACTCTGTCCTCAATCTCCTTTCTCTGTCTCAAAAGTGAGACATCCAGGGTTTGTTTAGAGACCAGATAGTTCACCAAAGCCAAATGAAATTGTAAAAAATAATACAAATGAAAAAACTACAGACACTGCCCACTGCTGCACTGACTGACAGCATTTACTGCTCTACTGACACCATCCACTGCTTTACTGGCACCAACCTTTGCCCTACTGACACATCCACTGCTCTACTGACACTATCCTCTGCCCTGCTGACACAACCACGGACCTACTGACATCGCCCACACACGGTTCACTGTCCTGCTGACACTGTCCACACACTGTTCATTTTTAAGGTAAGCTAAGTTTTTTTTTTTTTTTACAGTGCCATTTGTTTACTTATATTTTTAAATTTTCCTTACAGTTTAGAGAAAATTGAGTACTGTCCGTTATACTTTTTTTATTTGCACTAACATACAATTTTTCAGGACAAGCTTTCAGGGTATGTCCCCTTCTTCAAGGTCCAAGCAGTACTCCTTATGCCCCATACATACGGTCAGATTTTCCAACGGAAAATGTGTGATAGGACCTTGTTGTCGGAAATTCCGACCGTGTGGAGGCTCCATCACACATTTTCCATCGGATTTTCCAACACACAAAGTTTGAGAGCAGGATATCAAATTTTCCGACAACAAAATCTATTGTCGGAAATTCCGATCGTGTGTACACAAATCCGACGGACAAAGTGCCACGCATGCTCAGAATAAATAAAGAGATGAAAGCTATTGGCCACTGCCTCGTTTATAGTCCCGACGTACGTGTTTTACGTCACCGCGTTCAGAATGATCGATTTTTCCAACAACTTTGTGTGACCGTGTGTATGCAAGACAAGTTTGAGCCAACATCCGTCGGAAAAAATCCTAGGATTTTGTTGTCGGAATGTCCGAACAAAGTCCGACCGTGTGTAGGGGGCATTACAGTTTAGTTAGGCTTTGCTAGTTAATTTCTTTTAAAATAGAGTGTCAAACATCGGTGATCTTTGATCTTTTTCTCTGTCTCAAAAGTGAGACATCCGGGGAATCTTAAGACACTGGATATTTCACCAAAGCCACTAACTTACTGACACTGTCCATGCTCTACTGACTGACACTATCCATTTTTAAGGCAGGCTATATTTTTATTTTTACAGTGCCATGTTTTAATGTTTTTTAAAAATTTTCTCAAGCTTTGCTAGTTAATCTTTAAAAAAAAGGGTGCCAAACCCCGGTGATCTTTGACCTCTTTTATATTGTTCAGATGTAGATGTAGTTCTCCACCTCACAAAGGTTGTCTATCCCTGTTTTACACTGTGTCACTGAAGAAAAATGCTTGACATATCATCCTGCGTAGGTAATTCAGTAAATTCAGAGGGCCCTGGTCGGCCGAACAGGGGCCCACCCATGCTTGTCCTGGCTCCTCTGACTTTCCAGTTTCACCTACACAGGCTAACCAGGCAAGCCTTTTTCCCCAGTTGTAGGCTCTCTGCTCAGCCCTCCCACACCCAGTTTAGTACAGCCCCTCCCTCCCTGCCCTGCTCAATTGTGCATGAGCCAAGAAGGTCTGGGCAGGAAGGCCACACTCTGAGATGTCGGGTGAAAGCGGTAGGCTTGTAAGTCTGTCTGGAAGTCAGATAGCCCGCCCACCAGGCCCTCAGCTTCCTCTTTTCCATACAAGCCCACTGGGTGTATCTTGGCATGTGGTGGAAGCAGTGGGTGGTAGTGGGGAGATGCGCTTCTGGAAGAATGGTCAAACATTCCCATAGACACACTCCTAAACCTTGTGGACAGCCTCCTCAGAAGAGCTGAAGCTGTTATAGCTGCAAAGGGTGGGCCAACTCAATATTGAACCCTACGGACTAAGACTGGGATGCTATTAAAGTTCATGTACGTGTAAAGGCAGGCGTTCCAACACTTTTGGTAATATAGTGTATCTTGTTCTGTTCATTGTTGTGATCTTGTGTTGAGTGTGGTGGTGTCGCAACAATTTCCCAATTTCCCTTGGGATTAATAAAGTATTCTCTATTCTGTATACAGTATCTGCCTTTCTTTAACAAGTCAGTCCGATAGTGGGACCTGCTTCGGTTTTCACATGATAATTGTAATGGTGCACAGTAGCTGTAGCAGTAGCAGTACCTTTGATCCATCTTCTTCATAGCAAAGTAAAAGACCAGGCTTTCCCTGTGCAATAATTTCCTCCTGGAATGTCAGAAATTGTCCAGGTGGTTTTCAAAAATCAAAAGCACAATTTGCTTTAAATGTTCCATTTATGCCCCTACCTTGCATACAGCCAAATCATCATCTGACCCTGCCATACGGGTATATGAACAAAGGTATTATATGTATGGTTAACTTTAGAGGCATGTAATGAGCAAATGTTTAACATTAGCCAGATCCTACTGCAAATGGCCTGCATGGTTGTTGTAAAACACAGCAAATATTATTTTAACACCAGATTATTTAGGAACCAAGCTGCTGTTAGGGAGAATAATATGATTTCTACACACAAAGACATATACACTGATGTAGAACAATAAATAGTATTTAAAATGAATTTTATTACTGACACTATCCATCCCTTTAAGTAAACAGAGAATGATTGAATTAATACCAGCTTAACTACGGAGTCACAACCATCTAAGGGGTACAATTACAATAATAATTCTTCAGACCACATTCAGTCAGCCAGGGATGAGCAGGAAATGCAGACACAATTGTAATAGACATCCAGCTGCCTGGCGCTACTGACAGATATAATATATTTCTTTCTAGTTGTTCAAGGGAAACAATTACTAACAAGCTATCATTATAGAATGAAAAGCAGATCCAGCTATGTTTTTTTAAATCTGTCTGTCTGTTACTTATGAGGTTAGTCTAGTCTAAAATAGAAACAACTTCACTATGATGTTACTAAGACACACATGCAAATAACTTTTGGAGAGAAATAGATGCCCAAGCCCAACCTGAGCAATAGTCAGGTGTTACTATCGGGTTTTAGGAGTGTACAGTGCCTTGAAAAAGTATTCATACCCGTTGAACTTTTTCACATTTTGTCATGTTACAACCAAAAACGTAAATGTATTTTATTGGGATTTTATGTGATAGACCAACACAAAGTGGCACGTAATTGTGAAATGGAAGAAAAATGATAAATGGTTTTCAACATTTTTTACAAATAAAGATCTGAAAAGGGTGGTGTGCGTTTGTATTCAGCCTCCCTGAGTCAATACCTTGTAGAACCACCTTTCGCTGCAATTACAGGTGCAAGTCTTTTTGGGTATGTCTCTACCAGCTTTACCCATCTAGAGAGTGAAATTTGTGCCCATTGTTCCTTCAAAAATAGCTCAAGCTCTGTCAGATTGGATGGAGAGCGTCTGTGAACAGCAATTTTCAAGTGTTGCCACAGATTCTCAATTGGATTTAGGTCTGGACTTTGACTTGGCCATTCTAACACATGAATATGCTTTGATCTAAACCATTCCATTGTAGCTCTGGTTGTATGTTTAGGGTCGTTGTCCTGCTGGAAGGTGAACCTCCACCCCAGTCTCAAGCCTTTTGCAGACTCTAATGCCTCGTACACATGATCGGAATTTCCCCCAGGCTTGTCGTAGTGTTGTACGTCACCGCGTTCTTGACGGTCAAAAATTCAGAGAACTTTTGTGTGACCGTGTGTATGCAAGCCAAGCTTGAGCAGAATTCCGTCGGAAAAACCATCCAAGTTTTTTCCGATGGAAAATCCGCTCGTGTGTATGGGGCATAACAGTTTTTCTTCTAAGATTGCCCTGTATTTGGCTCCATCCATCTTCCCATCAACTCGGATCAGCTTCACTGTCCCTGCTGAAGAAAAGCATCCCCACAACATGATGCTGCCACCACCATGTTTCACAGTGGGGATGGTGTGTTCAGGGTGATGTGCAGTGTTACAAAATGGAAAGAGAAAAATACCGCACTGTCGCTCTGAATAATAAACAGCAGCCAGCACAGCAAATGACAATTGCAAACAAGTGATAACAGATTAAATGTGCAGCGCTAATAGGAACGGTCACTGTGCAACCAGAGACCGTATATAAGTAATGGATATAAATAGGTTATATACACATTACATTGAATAACACATTGTGTAAAAACATAAATAAATGAATAAAGTGATGAACTTGGTGAGTCCACATAAAGAAAAAAATGAAAAAAAAAGTAAAATCCACAATTGTAAACTAAGTATTTGATTAGTCCAAGCAGATGAATACATTTAGCTTGATTTATATACAGCGGGGGAGCACCCCAACATGATAAATTTAACTTTGGGAAAAAAAAGATTGTTTTCAGGTAGCTTTATCAGCGACACATGCTTTTTCATTAATTGTAAAAAATCCACTTTGACGGGAAGTCAGAAATTTGGCCAATACTTCATTGTGGTTGTCCTTATTCTCGCTGATGACAATCTGTACTTCTCCTCGTCAATTTTTAGCAAGTTCTCATTAGGATTAAGGGAGCTCAGCTTATACAATAGTGTAAAATTTGTTGGCAGCAAGACAGTTTTAATTAAGGAAAATTGGCTGAAATGCTCTAGGGAAAAAAGCGCAGTCAGGTGTTTTACTACAATAATTACAGTGGTATTAAACCAAAAAGCAAACATTATATTGCAGCCAACCATTTTTTAGATGTGATGGCTGCATTAATTTTCTTTTTCAGGCTTTCTTCTAGTAACATTAGTAAGTCTGATGTTTTTTAAAAGAACAAGCTCTCCAGCGGAATATATCAGTTACAGCGATAAGACTAACCATTAAACACTAGCAGGGCTGCTTACAATGTTCAGCTTTTATTTATATAAAGTCTTTATAACAAAAGAAAAATCTGTTTGTTGTAACTGCTTATAAATGATTAGCAGGAGCTTGGCTTCAATTTGTTAGTGTATTTAAATATGTTAGTACATCTAAGACTCTCGCTAGTCTGGCAATGCTGCTGTCCAAAGGTGCAACCTGTGCTCCTTCAAGCAGAGTGTGGGCACTGTAATACAGGAGGTATGTTACTGGCCAGATCACCAGGTGAAAACATAGGGAAAAAAAGCCTAAGAAAAGAAAAGTGATACAGCCACCACATCTAATGATTGGTGAACTATAATATATTATATTATGGGTTTAGGGTTTTATACCGCTTTAAAAGAGACATCAGTGTAAAATTGGCCAGCAGCAGGACAATTTTTAATAGCAAGGCCCAAATTTACTAGAGGCAGAGTGCGTAGGCTCAGACTTTACTACAAGAATTAAAAAACTGAGGAGGACACAGCAGTGTAAAACTCGCTAGCAGCAGGACAACTTTAAAAAGCAAGCATAGGCCCAAATTTACTAGAGACAAACAGCATAGACATACAAGAATTAAGATACACAGAGGATACAACAGTGTAATAGGGCATACACACGGTCGGACTTTGTTCGGACATTCCGACAACAAAATCCTAGGATTTTTTCCGACGGATGTTGGCTCAAACTTGTCTTGCATACACACGGTCGCACAAAGTTGTCGGAAAATCCGATCGTTCTAAACGCGGTGACGTAAAACACGTACGTCGGGACTATAAACGGGGTAGTGGCCAATAGCTTTCATCTCTTTATTTATTCTGAGCATGCGTGGCACTTTGTCCGTCGGATCTGTGTACACACGATCGGAATTTCCGACGATTTTGTTGTCGGAAAATGTTATCTCCTGCTCTCCAACTTTGTGTGTCGGAAAATCCGATGGAAAATGTCCGATGGAGCCCACACACAGTCGGAATTTCCGCCAACACGCTCCAATCGGACATTTTCCATCGGAAAATCCGACCGTGTGTACGGGGCATTACACTCGCCAACAACAGTATGAGACATTTTCTGTCTGCTTCCAGGTATAGATTAAGTTGGTCTTAGCACTTCCCCAACATTCAGGAGAAGCCTTGTATTTCTATGAAGTAAGGCAACTCTATACTGTATCTGAGCACCACAAACTAAAAACATTATTTCATTCATTTTTAATATTCAAAGCAGGCTCCTCCATCTATTAATATCTCAATGTTTTATTTTGCTAAGAACACCTTAAAAAACGGCCACTAGTATGTCTGGTTATGGCCATCTTGAATGAGGCAGATGATTCATGTAGCATTTACTTCCTGGAATCCATCTGCTGTTAGCTCAGGCATGCAAGCAGGGGGGTGTACATAGCTGAGTAAGCCCCTCCTCCCCTCCTGAAGACTCCTGAGATGTATGACACCAGTGGAAACCAGTAAGTAACTAAAGAAAAAAAAAAAGTTAAAACAAGTAAATACAATATAATTTCCTATCTATTTACTAATGCTAGCAGCATTAGTATTAGAGATAGTCAATCTTGATTGAGAGAGTGAAGTTCCTCTTTAATGCACCTCTTCCGATGACTGACCAAAATGAAGATTGTAACATCATTCGCCTGCCTTTTTACCTCAACCAATCAGAGGAAGCCTTTTATTCAATGATAAAAGTACAAGGCTTCTCCTGAATAGTGGGTGATGCAGCAAGACCAACTCAATCTATACCCAACAGCAGAGGGTTAGTGTCTCATACTGCTGCTGGAACATTGTGCTGCTTACTGTAAGTAGCTATTGCTACTACAGTTTACTACAGCAGCCAGAATATTCTGTAATGTAATAATTTCTTATGGCTAGCTTGGCCCAAACAAACTATTTAAAGTGATGGTAAACCTGCAATTCTACTTAGAAGAACAGTTGTACAATTACATATGGCTACTCTGCTTTAAGCACCCCTAACGTAGAGAAGGCAACATATTTACATAAACAAAAAAACCTTGAAAAAACAAAGGAAAAAAAAACAAACCTGAAACAAAAGGCCACATTTTGTTAAAGTACGTCTTACAAAAAAAAGCAGACTAGCCCTAAATAGGCCTTATCCTTAACCACTTCAATACAGGGCACTTATACACCTTCCTGCACAGACCAATTTGCAGCTTTCAGCGCTGTCGCACTTTGAATGACAATTGCGCGGTCATGCTACACTGTACCCAAACTAAGTTTTTATCATTTTGTTCCCACAAATAGAGCTTTCTTTTGGTGGTATTTGATCACCTCTGGGATTTTTATTTTCTGCTAAACAAATAAAAAAAACACAGAAAATTTTGTTACAAAACTTTGTAAATAAGTACGTTTTCTCCCTCACTGATGGGCACTGATGGGGCTACACTGACGGGCACTGATAAGGCGGCACTGATGAGCACCAATGAGGTGGCACTGATGAGGTGGCACTGATGGGCACTGATGATGGGCACTAAAATGCGGCACTGATGGGGCACTGATAGGTGGCACTGATATGCAGCACTATCAGACTCTTTACCTAGATCGGTGTTGCGGTGTGTCAGACTGACACACCGCAACAATGATCACCGTGATGCACCCACCGGGGGCACGCAGCGGCTTGTTATCCTGAAAGACGTCATATGACGCCCGGTCAGGAAAACACAACCACTTTGCCGACGTCATTTTGTTATATGGCGGGCGGCAAGTGGTTAATTATATTTTTTCAAAAGTCATACTTCCGTTTTGCCATACAGGGAACAGAAACATGTGCACACCTAAAGTGGAAGTAAACCCTCCTATCATTTTCAGCCAAGGAAGCTGCCTTATTAACCTCTGTTTAATCTTCAACTGCCATGGTGCTGCACATGTGATCAGTTATGACACCAGCCATTGGATGGATTGACAGTTTGATTGAGAGCACAACCAATGTGACAGTTAACATTCTCTGCATGGCAGGAATGTAACTGTTTTTTTAAACTGTTAAATCGATGGGTTTACTTCCGCTTTAAAACTGTGAATCTGTCTTTGGCAAATGCAGGAGACCAGTGCAGCACTTGGAATTCTGGACTTTATACCTGGCTGCAGTTACTGCTTCCATGTTCTCTCCACCCCATCCTCTTCCACTCCAAGGACTAAAGTACAAGGACTAAACCTATTCACAGCACAGACACCAAACCCCACCATTGCTTCATGACAGACCCATTTCTTTTCTGCACATGTGAATGAGGCACACTGCACACTGTCATACCCTCCACATTCCTCTTCTCTACACACTGCCTCATGTCAGACCCTCCGCATTGTTTTCCTCCACATAGTGCTCATGGTCATAGTCTCTTCTAAGAGCCCTTGCACACTGGGGTGGTTTGCAGGCGCTATTGCGCTAATAATAGCGCCTGCAAACCGCCCCGAAAGTGCCGCTGCTTTCATTCCAGTGCGAATGCCCTGAGGGCTTGCACACTGGAGCGATGCGCTGGCAGGACGGTAAAAAAAGTCCTGCCAGCAGCATCTTCGGAGCGGTGAAGGAGCGGTGTGTATACCGCTCCTGCCCATTGAAATCAATGGTACGGCGCGGCTATACCGCCGACAAAGCGCCTCTGCAGAGGCGCTTTGCGGTGGTATTTAACCCTTTCTCGGCCGCTAGCGGGGGGTAAAACCGCCCCGCTAGCTGCCGCATACCGACGGTAAAACGCCGCTAATAATAGCGGCGTTTTACCGCCGACGCCGCCCCCCGCCCCAGTGTGCAAGGGCTCTAAGTAATGCCCTGACAGGTAAACCTTTTGGGTTTCAATAATGTTGACCAGTGAAACAAAATCGAAAAAGAATAAAAAATGGTTTAATATCATACAGTTGCAAGGAGCGCAAATACAACACAGCAGGCTGTATGCGATATGCTTGCACTTGGGATAGGAACATGACTTAACTGAATAAGGGGCAAACATTAGGATAACCATCTGCTACCAGTCCTCATGTCATTTCCAGATCATTACCATGCTCTGCTTGTTTGGTCAGTTCTTTCTGTATGAAATCCTCTTCCCCAGGACATGTGGAGTTTCTCATGCAAAGATATATTACAGAGAGGGTAATAAAATCCAGTTATATTTGGGAGAACCGGTTATTATGTAGAGAGTAGGGAAACTACTGTATATACTCGAGTGAGGGTCTTCTGCTGTGTCATGCAGTCTTAACTGTTCGGCGGCAGTTCACTGTAACAAAGCCCCACCTCCTCCTTGTCCGTGATAGACGGAACACTGAACACTGATAGAATGCTGGGAAACTGGAACAGTGTTCCGTCTATCATGGACGAGGAGGAGGCTGGGCTTTGTTACAGTGGACAGCCGCTGAACTAAGACTACAGTTGCATGACACAGCGGAGACACCCGCTGTTTGTAATCAAAGGTACAGGTGGGCACAGTGAGGCTGCAGATGGGCACAGTGAGGCTGCAAATGGACACAGTGAGGCTGCAGATGGGCACAGTGAGGCTGCAGATGTGCACAATGAGGCTGCAGATGGGCACAGTGAGGCTGCAGATGGGCACTGATGATACAGGTGGGCACAGTGAGGCTGCAAATGGTCACAGTGAGGCTACAAATGGGCACAGTGAGGCTGCAAATGGGCACAGTGAGGCCGCAGATGGGCACAGTGAGGCTGCAGATGAGCATTGTTTACCAGTAGCTGCTGCATTTCCCACCCTAGGCTTATACTCGAGTCAATATGTTTTCCCAGTTTTTTGTGGTTAAATTAGGTGCCTCGGCTTATATTCAGGTCGGCTTATACTCGAGTATATATGGTAGCTATATTGCAAAGGGTTGTGTAATATGCTTTTTTTTTTTTTAAATTTCAATAAAACAAAATTATTGCTATATATAAAACGTGGTTCTCATTTTTTCCCCTTTTTCCCATTTTTTGCCCCATGTTTGACCCTCTGTACCCAATTTATGTACGTACTGCCTCATGCCAGACCCTCTGCACCCCTCTCCTGTACATAGTGCCTCATGCCACACCCTCTGAACCCCTCTCCTGTACGTAGTGCCTCATGCCAGACCCTCTGCACCCCTCTCCTGTATGTAGTGCCTCATGACGGACCCTCTGTACCCCTCTCCTGCACATACTGCCTCACATCAGACCCTCTGCACCCCTCTCCTGTATGTAGTGCCTCATGCCAGACCCTCTGCACCCCTTTCCTGCACATACTGCCTCATGTCGGATCCCCTGCACTGCTTTCCTCTACATACTGCCTCTACCAGATCCTGTGAATTCCTCTCCTGTGCACACCAGCGCCAGCTGGTGCTCAATATTCTGGGGGGGCAGCAAACCAGCCCGCCCGCCCCATGCTCGGGAGACAAACAGGAATGCGGCGATCCCCCTCCCCTTCCCACGGGAGATGGATAGGAATACGGTGGTGATTACCTTAGGAAGGAGGCAGATCAGGCAGACATGTATCCGGGCTGCAGCTCCTCACTCAGGGGCCATCGCTTCTCCTCCAGGCCAAACAGTAAGATTGGTCCTGAATGAGATCCGATTGGCCAGGAGTCCCAAGACAGTAGAGCCTCAGGCTCTAATCATGTGCTTTAACAAAAAAAAAACCCCATTGAAATCCATGCGTCCGGTGCCCCACATGTAGATTAGGGGGCCGGACGCATGGATGTGGGGGCGGCGCCCGTGCACCCCCTATGGACGGGCCGCCACTGGTGCACACTGCCCGCCATCATACCATCCACATTTTTCTTCTTTATCTAAACCCCATTGAAATCCATGCATCCGGTGCCCCACATGTAGATTAGGGGGCCAGGCGGATGGATGGGGGGCGGCGCCCGTGCACCCCCTATGGACGGGCCGCCACTAGTGCACACTGCTTGCCATCATACCATCCACATTTTTCTTCTTTATCTACAGCCTGTTGTAATACCCTCCCTAATCCTCTCCTGCACATACTGCCCCTGTCATATCATCTGTATGCTATGATTGGCTATCTGCTTTGACAACTTCCTAGCAGGATAGCTCAGAAAGTTTTGGATTTGTATCTATACATGCCTGAGCTCCTCCCTGAACCTGTAGCCCCTGTTTTTCACTGTAGAACTTTTGTTAAAAAGCTTAGCGAGATTGGCAGAAATACTGATTCTCAGCTCATTAGCTACAGGCCCACTTACTTGGCAAATATTGTTCCAGATACATTCTCCTTAGGGAGTGATGCTTTACTCTGGATGATCAGAATGATGGGTGCCGGTTGCTTAGATTGCGATTGTTTGTAGATTTTTTTGCACTAGCACATGGAAATATAGGAAAGATGGCGGGAGCACAGGATACCTGTCGGTTTCTACACAAACCTTTGTCATCTGCATGAGATAATACACTTCATGCTTTGAGAACATTAAGAGCCTATCTACTCTGCATGCGTTTCCCAATGTAGTCCCAGCATATAGACAAGGCAATGTCCTATCAGTTCAACTGTGCTACAAAAACAAAACAGGCCTGTTTCATATGGGCTTCAGATGTGTAAGAGCAGTGTAAACAGAAAGCTTTGACAAAGCATTTTCATAGCTTTCAGAAAGCTTTGTTGAAGCTTTTAAAGTACCAGTCATCTCCAGCTTGTAAATGTTGAACGCAGATCCTTATGTTGATTGCTACTTTAAAAAAAGCTGTTAGCAGGCTTTAGAACTTCTTGAAGCTTGTTGAAAGCCTGCCTGAATCTCTACGCAGTGCAGTGCATTCCAACTGACTACACAGCATCACAACTTGCTGCAATGCATAAGCATAAAAGACATGTCATTTGAATAAAGTTTAAAAAAGAAAAACAAGTTATATAGTACACTGTGTTCTAACAAAGTGTTGCACCTTCACAGCTCACACAAGGGGCCAGGGGCTGATGTAAATAGACCCTAACATACACATAGCTAAGCTGACCAAAGCTCGCTACAAGATCACAGAAATCTATCTATCTATCTATCTATCTATCTATCTATCTATCTATCTATCTATCTATCTATCTATCTACAGTTCTACAGCTCATGAGACAGTAAAGATGTTATTGAAGAGTCCAAAGAGAAAATAATAAAGTAGTCATGCTAAGAGTGATTTCTCCATAAGGAAGAATAGGTCCATCACCTTTAGACACTAGCAAAAAACTGAGGACAGAGTGGGGTAGGGTTATAGGGTTATGGGAGGGAGAGGAGAGCACACAGAAGGAATGCTATCAAAAATTTGTCAGTGTCCAATCACCTGAAGGTACCAGCATAATCCAGGGTCCTCTTGCTGCTGCAAACATGCCTAGGGAATCACGTGGCTCAGACCTGCCCTGATACCTTTATTGCAGGCATAACGAACATCTTCTTCTCCTTTCCCCTCCCCCCTTCAATAAACAACTATAGTGAGAATCCTTTTGCCAAGACAGCGGCAAGTCTTTTTGTGCCATGTTTTTATGAAAGAGGTTTCAATCGTGTCATATACAAAAAGGAATAATTACACTGTGAATGTCTGTACCCCTGAAGAAGAATCCAAAAGAATTGTTATTCGAAATGTGTTGGGTATTTCTGTCTTATATGGTACACAGACCCATGTAGACAGAACCAGCAGCCATTCCATTTATGTAACCTTGGTATATGGTATATAAGTATCAACCACACCAATGCTTTTAGTTTCTTTTGTACTTTGTCTAATTTTGTATAAATAAAGTTTTGATACTTTTATAGACATAGTTTTAATCTAATTGTATACCCAGTGTAGTCCTATTTACAGGGGTTCTTTGTTGTTCTATAATCCAGGGTCTAGGAATAATTAGCCAGTGTCCTGTAATAGGGACCTCACTGTGTAATGTGAAAGTCATCTTTATGTATTCAGACGCATTGCTCTCTTTCTTTTAATTGCAGGTTTACAGCAAATCTCATTTCCGGAGTGCTCGATTATAAAACTTTATTGGATCTGTAAGTTGTTGTTCTTCTAATAAATTTGAACTTGGATAACAGCCTCAACTATTTTTCAGCAATTAACTATAGCTTTGTTTATTGGAAATATGTCCCAGCTTATTTCATTTTTTTAATATGTACTGTATTATTTATTTATTTATTTGAAGGCTTACATGTATTACAAATGCCACAAATGTAATAAATATAAATTTGTATATACAAATATACATGTTAGCTATGCTTAAATGGGAAGCATAGACAAAGCAAGAAACACATTTTAACAAGGACTGTAAAGATTTATGTCATAGGTACAACTCTTTTCTTAGTACCAGTATGTTCTCTAAAATTGATATTCATGTATACCAGGCATTGTTTATTATCCATGTTCTATCTTAACTCACTTTATTTGCTGACTGCCTGGTAGCGAAGAGGGAGTCTAAAGATTAGTAGCTGAAATATGCCATAAATTTGTGAGATACAGAGTTTGACTAGTAGGGTGTGGAGAATACAGAACCACCCTCATCGAAGTCTACAGATACCTTATATCAATATTCCAAACTATCAACGTATAGACTACAAAGGAACTTGTCAAGGCTCCAACAATTGTTTTTGGACCTAGAAAAAAACATCCCACAAATGTAAATGTATTCACATATATCGTATTTGTATACTTCACAGATTACAGGGGGGCAGACATTAACCCTAATTTTACAGTTGAGTGACCAAATAAGTTACTCTCAGATGTAGTGGCACCCCTGATGTGCCTGTAAAACAGATGGCTAGTTTCTCTGGAGGGGACGAACAAGTGATGGATGAAGGGCCAGTATAATTTATGTGAAAACAGCATGCGAAAATGTGCAATATAACTGAAGTGAGCTGAAGAGATTTCTGCACATAAAATTGTTACTTGACATGTAGCAGTGGCTCCCATGTGACCTGAAAACTCATGGTAATTTTTTTTTTTTTTTGTCACAAATCAATACATATTATTTATATTTATTTTTTTGTTTTTTATAAATGATCACATTTTTAAAAAAAATCACGGAATAGAAACACTCAAGGCTACATTCACACGTCCATAAGAATTTTACTGATAAAATAGGCAATTTTTCCTGGAACATAAAGTTCCTGCAGAAATGATCAGTAAAATGTTTGCTTTTAGATTTATTTGTTAAATGCATAAAATTGTATAGAATAGTTCCATATCCTCCTGTTTTTATAGCAAAATGCATTTTTGCATCTGTTATATGTGTATGCATGCATTTCCATTTGTAAGCATATAGAATCCATATCCTCAGATTCAATTTTTTTTATTTTGGGTTACGGATCTGTATGCAATGCATGTTTACGCACCTGTGTGCACATCCCCCTGGAAAACAATGCAGCTGCATTCAAATCCATAAACAAAAAACACTTTACATCTTTTTTTTTTTTTTTACAGCCTCATGAAGGTAGTATTAATCCTGAAATGCAAATAAGTACTTGACATCCTTATGAAAAGGTCTGTGCCCACCCACTTCATTTTTTCAAGAAGACTGACAGCTAGGCATGTTCTTCTAGAACAGCCCATTAATAATTTCACATTGTTAGATTTTACCTTAATTTCATCTTTCTCAGATAAAACCTAATGAGATGGATGGCCACATTCAGGAATAAAAATTAAAATATTTCCACACCATTCTGGAATTCGGGGGGCATAGGCACACTATAGAAAGTTTTTTTTTTTTTTTACAAAACAATAAAAAAATAAAACAGGAGACAGAAAGGTTGGCAGTAGTACATGAAAGTTCCCACTAAAGCAAAGAATCTAAGGTGTAACCAGACCCTGTTGTCCCTGGCTGATCCCACTGTGTTATCCTATAGAAACAGTTGACAGGCAGGCCACAGTATGATAAGAAACAGGAACAAATGTAACTGTAAGCAGGTTATTTAAGTGGATATATGTAGTAGTAACTGAAACAGCGAGGCTGTATACAAGATAGATACAACCAGGAAGTCTGCATGTAGGATGACCAGAAACAGGAGATAAGGTATAACTGGAACTGAGACAGTAATGGCCTGTACACACGGTCGGATTTTCCAAAAATGTGTGATAGGACCTTGTTGTCGGAAATTCCGACCGTGTGTAGGCTCCATCACACATTTTCCATCAAAATTTCCCACACACAAAGTTTGAGAGCTTGCTATAAAATTTTCTGACAGCAAAATCGGAAATTCTGATCGTGTGTACACAAATCCGACACACAAAGTGCCACGCATGCTCAGAATAAATGAAGAGACGAAAGCTATTGGCTACTGCCCTGTTTATAGTCCCGACGTACGTGTTTTACGTCACCGCGTTCAGAACGATCGGATTTTCCGACAACTTCGTGTGTATGCAAGACAAGTTTGAGCCAACATCCGTCGGTAAAAATCCATGGATTTTGTTGTTGGAATTTCCGATCAATGTCCGACCGTGTGTACAGGGCATAAGGCTGGGTAAAGGAGAGGCAACAACAGGAAAAACTAGAATAGGCAATAATAATAGGCAAAGGCAGAAAAAATACCACTGCTGCTTAACCAAAATAATAAGTCTGCCTACAGGAATGACATACCTATTGGCAAGTTTAACAGAGTAGCAGGAAGCACGAGACATGGAATTGTTTCAGGATCAGCGAGACAACAGTAGTATGTTTTTAACTTTAGGTATGTAACTATGTAAGAAGTTAGCATTACATTTACTTTTTCCTTAGTAATCAGTGTTTATTTTTTTTTTATCTTTCCTGTTACTGTAGGCATGCTTTGCCAATGGACTATGCTCGTGGTCAACTATCTGGTCAACCTATGTGTATGAAGCAGTACTATGGGCTCTTCTCATCTTACCGTCTTCCAGGTGGCATGAAAGACACATTAGTGGCCCAAGAGAGCAGTGTTATGCCAGAACCAGAGCATATAATTGTTGCTTGTAACAACCAGGTATTTTATTATGACATTATACAGACCACTGAATACTTCACTACTATACTGAAAGACTGTGTTTGCATTAAGTGTTTTTATTAAAAATAGTCAAAAAGGCAAAAAAAAGATACTCCCACCTACCCAAACAGCTAATATTCTCATTATTCTGAGATTTTCCCCTAATCAACCAGAGCAATGTCCTAGGTTAGTTAGTGTGCATTGACCCTAAGTCAGTATTGGGGAGAATATCAGCTGCAGGAAAAGCACAGAAAATTCCTGTGAGTAGCCCATTTATTTTGCTTACTTCTCCTTCCATAGTTTAGGTAAGGGGTCTCCTAAAAAAGAAGTATGAGTTTGGGGGCTACTGCAGATTAATACTTACCTAGGTGGATGTTGCATCTGTCTCCTGGCCTCTCTACACTGAGAACCGAACCATCAAACACCGCCGATGGCTCAGTTCTTTCAGCTCCCAGAGCAGAGAGCTGCTGCCTGTCAATCAGCAGCTCTCCTGCTCTGCTCATTCATGCTCACTGGAGCTGAGCTGTGGAGGGGCAGGAAGCTGCTGTCTCAGCCTCTGAGTGGCTCGCTAAGATGGCTATCTGTCCAGGCACCTGGCGGATCCAGACTCCCAGAGTTGGGATGACACGGTGCCTGGACTTATATTGGTGACGTCAGCAGAGAACAGATTTCAGTCTGCTCTCTGCTGAAAACGGGTCACAGAAGTGCATAACTAATTGCACTCCTGTGACCCATAGGAGAAGCCCAGCCAAAGGAAATCAGGCTGGACTTCTCCTTTAACGTTTCAGTATGAGGACCACATGGTATATTTACAAATATTCATGGGCTGAAAAAAAAGTATAAATGTGCATAAAATGTAATGAATAAATACTTCCCTCCTTCAGTGGCGGCTGGTGCTCAAAATTTTTTTCGGGGGGGAGGGGCGCAAAAACATTTTGAAAAAAAATCATCAATGGCAGCCACTGTGCCATCAAATGCTGCCACTGTGCCATCAAATGCTGCCACTGTGCCCATCAAATGCAGCCACTGTGCCAAACGCTGCCACTGTGCCATCAAATGCTGCCACTGTGCCCTCAAATGCTGCCACTGTGCCCTCAAACGCTGCCACTGTGCCATCAAATGCTGCCACTGTGCCATCAATTGCAGCCACTGTGCCAAACGCTGCCACTGTGCCCAGCAGGTTACAGCAACAATCGGGGGCCTTCATGCGTCTCCTGCTGTCCTCATATCCCGTGCTCTCCTCCTGATAGGCGTCCAATAGCTGCGCCTGTTGTTTCAGCCAATCAGGTGACAGGTAACAGACCCAAGCACCTGATTGGCAGAGAAGCGGTTTAGTGTTAGGAAAACGTATATTTATTCGCTTTTCTAATGCCCCGTACACATTGATCGGACATTCCGACAACAAAATCTATGGATTTTTTCTGATGGATGTTGGCTGAAACTTGTCTTGCATACACACGATCATACAAAGTTGTAGGAAAATCCGATCGTCCTGAACGTGGTGATGTAAAACACATACGTCAGGACTATAAACGGGGCAGTAGCCAATAGTTTTCATCTCCTAAATTTATTCTGAGCATGCGTGGCACTTTGTGTGTCAGATTTGTGTGCACGATCTGAATTGTCGGAAAATTTTAAAGCAAGCTCTCAAACTTTGTGTGTCGGAAATTCCTATGGAAAATGTGTGATGGAGCCTACACACAGTCGTAATTTCCGACAACAAGGTCCTATCACACATTTTTCATCGGAAAATCCTATCGTGTGTACAGGGCATTACACAGCTGAGTGACCTGCATGGCGCTCGTAGGTCACTTTTTTTGATGCCTATTAGAGCCTTTTAGGCTGTAATCAGGTGCTTCAAAAACACCCCCCGCCGCTGTAATTCAGGCTCCCAGAGCCCGAAAAGGGGGTGGCAGCGGCGGCCATAGATAGATTCATGCAATGCATGAATCTATTTATTGGTGATAGAGGGGGTGGCAGGAGAGAGGGGGCGGCCCCCGTGCATCCTTATGGACGCACCGCCACCACCCTCCTTGCATCCATGATTAGCTATCAGAACTGCCCCTTATATCCAGGAATGTCCGGCAGAGTCTCCTGCAACATCTAGGGGTGCACACCAGAGTCCCCTCTTACATCCATGTGTGTCCAGTAGAGTCTCCCTTACCTTTCAGAAAGCAGAGCAGCAGGGCAGAAGTCAGGAGATAGAGCAGGTCTGGACAAAGGAAGTCCAATCCTCCTGTAAATGCTTATTAACCTCCCTGGCGGTATGATTATTTCTGATTTTAGGTGCTGAAAGCGGTACAATTATTTTGCACAGAAATTTGGCCTTTTTCTATTGTAGGCCTGTAATTCTTAGGAATAGTTCACTTAAATCTGTCCAAACAAGAGTCTAGTAGACATCCCGGGTATGATAAAGTTTGAAAAACGAAATAAAAAATTATAATATAATAAATAACTATAAATAATTATAACCAATAATAATATAATAATAATAAAAATTATATAATAATGTAATCAAATCAAAAACACTGAAATTTGCTCAGTTGCAGAATTGTCGCTTTTGTTACTTTTAGTGTTTGGTGACGGATTTCCCCACAAATCACTATCGATCAATTCTGCGAGTGATTCTAATTTATTATCGCTTTTTTCTAGCTGGTCTAAAAGCACTTTTGATGTAAAGAGACAGTTTTGATTGCTATGGACAATCTCCAGTTTCCTGGCAGAAAGAACAGTTTTATATATATAAAACTGCATGCAGGACACTGGGCAGACCACTAGGGACCAAGGGGGATGTGTAGTTATTTGATACAGTGCTGTAATCTGTAAGATTACAGTATGCTGTATCTATACTATGTGTTTCACTTTTGAATTTACCGCCGAACTCCGTCCCCGTGCGTCGCACTGCTCGCAGGGAACGGAGCTCGGCACTGTGAATCGAGCGAGACACAGCGGCTCGCCGATCACAGCGGGGAGACATCGCAGGATCCAGGGGACAAGGTAAGTATGCTCTTCCTGGATCCTGCGATGCAAGCCCGAGTCTGGCTCGGGGTTAACGCTTTTGGTATGAAAAATCCAACCCGAGCCAGACTCGGGAATACCGCCAGGGAGGTTAATGATTATTTTGAAAAAAAAAAATATATACCTTTCGTACTTTTGTATCACTTTGACTATACTTGGCTTGCTGCCTTGTAGATTTGCTTGGTCACTAAACAGAAAAAAAGGATGTACAGCTTGTATTCCATATATTTCATTAGTATTGTTATCAATTACTATTATTATGACTTGCTAGGTAAAACTACTAAACCAGAAACATTCTGACATTTATAATTTTAGTGTCACAGCAACTGAATATCTGCATTTGGCAAATTGACATTACAAAACTGTCATGACTTGTCATATAACTGATGCATTTGTCATCTGTTTTGCAGTTCTTTGTATTAGATGTTGTCATCAACTTTCGCCGTCTCAGTGAAGGGGACCTATTTACTCAGCTCAGGAAAATAGTTAGGATGGCAGAAAATGAAGATGAGAGACTTCCACCAATTGGATTATTGACGTCTGATGGAAGATTAGAATGGGCCCGAGCAAGAGAGATTCTAATGAAAGGTAACAAAATAGCTTTTCCAAATCAGTTGCATATAAGGTAATATACTGTAATTAAAACTATAGATCATAGACCATAAACAGTGTTACCAACATTATTCACCATTCATACAACTGAAGGTCATTGTAAGTGAAATTCACATTACGTCTTTCAAACATCTGCCTGTGTATGACCTGAACTGCAACTTTTATATGTTCTTTGATCTCCAGCCCTCTCTCTTCACCGACTTTTAGAAAAATCTGAGGATGACTGGGACAGGGATTATGTAAAAATACAGGTGTGTAGTGACAGAATGTATGAAAGCAAGCTACAAAGCTAAAATACAGACATTCAGGCAAAGCATGCACCAAATAACTGTAGACACTGCCTCGCTATAAACTGCTACAGTATCTGAGTAGGTTAATATCCAACAAGAGTCTATAATGCAAAACCTGTGCCTGCTGATGATACAGAAGACAAGACCTGCTGCAACAGTATTAAGGGTCACAGCCTACTTTAGGCCATGGGCACAGCTTATTTCCATATGTCATTTTCCCCATACCCCTGGCATCTGCATTTATTTTAAACAACATGACATTCTTGCTCAAAATCCCACCCACAGATTGCTTAGAGCAACAAAAGACAGCTTTCAGGCTATTTGCCACTACCATTACACACTCTGGGAAATACCCATTTTTCTACCAAAACGCTGAGCTCATTGGGCACTATTTGGATGTTCTTAGCCCACGTATACTGAGTATTAATATTAAACATTGAATTTTGCTGAAGCCCACTTCCAATCCCCCTATGTCTATTTTCAGTAAACATACTAGTGACTCTTTTCAACTCCTGGTGCCTTCCACTCTGATACTACTTGATATATCATGTAGGTTCTAGCATAGACTCACCCATCGTTGTTTCAGCAGACACATATTAGATCGTTAAAATTAGGAGGTAATATCTCATTGATGCCTCTTAAAAGCAACCCGTCTTCCTAAACTCTGGTAGAACTCTCATTAATGAAAACCTACATAATTACTTACCCTCTATGATCATTCATATCAAAGACAGCAGAACCAAATGCACTACAAACTGTATTTACTTGGAGACAGATGCGGTAGACTGCTAGGTTGCAGAATGCACACACACAATCTAATACAACCTATATACCCTCTACTAGAACTACCAGTGATGTTACCCTAAACCTACCACTACCATCAAAAATGAATAAAGAAAAAGAACTGCTGCTCTAGGTGTATAATCAGAGCCTAAAATGGAGTATCTCATAGAGTGCCAGCCCTGGCCCTCCTCCATGGGAAACTTGTAAGAGAAGAAAGAATTGGCTGCACATCCAGAAATCCCAATTGCATTTTATTGTTCACAATGATAACACCAAAGACACCAACATAAGGTCACATAGAAAAATTTATATGGTTAATTATAAATTATTCCGGTGAACATTCAAAAACAACCTTATTAGATTAGGAGCCCTTGATGTAGAATCTAAGCAGGTTCCCGACTACACTTTCTCAGAAACTGAATTAGCTCACTGATTTAAAGCCTCTACTTCAGGTAAAAGCCTGGATGCCACCAGCTTCACCCCCAGTTTCTAAAAGTGCTTTGGCACTGCGCTTACTTCATTCTTGACTAAAGTATTCAACGTCACCTTCCCCTTTTCCCCCTTCCGTCTCTGGAGGCCCATATATCTTTACAGGATAAGTTTACCTTTTGTAACATGTTACATCCATAGTGACAGCAGGTGGAGGATCTTCTCCTCGCACATGCTGTCACATTTAAAAGTGGCTGTTCGGGTTCTCCCTACACCGCAGCATAATTTATTCACAATGATCCACCATTTATCATCTTTTTTTGTTTATTTTTTTAAATGTTTTCATTTGTTTTTATTCTTAGAATAATGGTATTTGGTTTATCACCACGCTACTAGGTGTATGTGAAGTGAATACGATGAAAGGCTTGCAGCTGCGTACTATTGTGTGTTCACAAACCTAACTGAAAATATAGATTAAAAGAATGCAGTGCTGTCCATACTAAATGGTTAAAACAATAATGGTGGAACCCCCTAATGTGTAAAAAAAAAGATGACCTTAGTTTAAATGACCAAAATACATTTGAACAACTAAGAAAAATCAATTAAATATAAATATCCTCCAACCATTAGCAAACATACATCCACATGCAACAGTGGTGGCAACCTCCTCAACCCAAATGTGTAAATAACATCAATTTACAACCGCACAAATATGAGCAATTTAATAATAATAATAATAAAAACTATTAATTAAGTTGTGAAGAGTAGTGAAACAAACATTAAAAAAACAACATAAAAATACATTAGCAATAGTGGTGGGAACCCCTTCCCAGTATTAAGTCTCTTAGTATGTGATACTGCTTGCTTGAATAAAGTTAAGTAAATGAAACAAAACAAGTCTACAGTAGTAATTAGAATCCTCAGTGTGCAGCGACTTCAAGAACATCACATGATCCACCACCTTTTAATAGATGCTCTCACCTTCCTTTCAGTCCTATTCACAGGTTCCAATACTCCTTCCCTTTACAGGGGTCTTATCCCATGGCAACGTTTTCTCTGAATCCTCAAAGGACTCCTCTGCTGCGATCATGGTAACAATGGAATCACCCTTCTTCCGTATTTCAATTTGGCTCAAAAGAGGTTAAAAAAAGCCATCATTGAGCATTACCAATAAAAAGTTCCAAATTTTATTTAAAAAGACTAGGAACACTCACATTAAATAGTGCACTAAAATCTGTGCACATAAATATATAACATGTCAGGTTTCTCTCTAACACATTGTCCCTTTAAGACTCCAAGGACAAAGCAAACAGTATACCAAGCTAAGACTCCAGGGACAAAGCAAACAGTATACCAAGCTAAGGACAGCATTTCTTCAATGGTGTGATGACGTCACAGACTCCCCCGATGCATTTCATCACCAGTTCTATGATTCCCTCAAAGAGAAGGAGTCTCCGGGCCATCTTACTACTTATATACCATACAATGTCAATGAGAATAATAATGAAGCCAGTGCCATTTTGTTAGAGACCAAATACAAGCAGTCCCCGGGTTACAAACAAGATAGGGTCAGTAGGTTTGTTCTTAAGTTGAATTTGTATGTAAGTCAGAACAGGTACATTTTTTTAAGTATAACGCCATCCCAAAACTTTTTATTTTTTTATTTTTTTGGATACCATAGGGAAGGGTTAACACCCCTGTAACATTTGTTTTGCTATCTAAGTCCCAGTTCTGAAGATTTCACCTTACTTTCTGTCCCTGTGACAATTGGATTTTGAAAATGTTTGGTTGGTGTGGAAACAAGAATTGGTGATAAAGCTTCAGTGGAGACACCTTTTTTCCATGATAACTCTTACAGGAGTGAATTTCCCCTCCTAGGGGTGGATTTCCTCTCACTTCCTGTTGTCTATCTCCGTTTGTAAGTAGGAGTCGTTTGTAAGTTGGATGTTTGTAACCCGGGGACCGCTTGTATATAGGGAAGTGATAGAGGCCAAATCATAGACTTAATTATGTAATCCTAGCCATAAACAACATAGCTGGCCAGATAATCATGAAAATTGGTGCTAATAAAATCAAAATAATGTGCACCCCAAAAAACAGCAAAAAGAAAGTGCACAAAGATATACTAAATCCAAAAATAAAAATAAAATTGGCTAGAATATAACCTGAATAATGTTTATTATGATTAGGATATGGGTGCAGCGCTAGACGTGATGAATTCCCAATTAATAAAAAAAAAAAGGGAAAAAATAATCAAATGGATTAGTGAAAAAAATTGGATGAGGAAAACTAAGACAAAGTTCGAACATGTGTAATAAAAAAACTTCCACCAAATAAGATGGAAAACATGTGAGATGTGTTAACCAATGGGTACTACATGATAAAAATAAAAATAAAAGTGAAATACCAAAATATAAATTAATATAATACTGGAAATATAAATTTATACAATCAAAATTAAATGGTAAAGATAATCCCAATAAAATCGTGAAATATAAAAATACGGTACCTAACAACATATAAAAATGATACAATGAATATCAATTCTCAAATGCATTTGGTGAAAAACATCTTAAAAAGAAAAACTAGAGCAAAGTCCCAAGAATGAAGTTGAAACACTGAAAAAAAGTCCCAAATTAAAATCCGTGTAATGAAGGGTTAATCAATGAGCTCTCATGCAGGTGCAGAAATAAGGTGACTAGGAAAATTCGTGAAGAGAAATCCTTCATCCAGATTCGTTTACACCCAAGTGAGTATATAATCTCCTTACCGACTAAAATGACCACTAGAAAGCGGTCTCACCAGGCACAGGGAATTAGGTCTCCCAAAAACCTATGTAGATGTCTGGATGCCTGAAGCTGCTAGGTCCGTGTCACTCAAAAGACATAAACAGAATAGGCTCCATAGTGTAGTATTTAAATGAATAAATTTATTGAGCCAAAACGATTTGCACTTACAAGATAAAGAATCTTTATGTGCGGTATAACATGGTGGATTAGATAGCGGCGTCTCCACAGGCTTCCTTTGCTCGCTGCTTGCTGTAACCATCAACCTCTGAAGAGGAAAAACGTGATGACGTCAGTAACACAGGCCACACCCTGATGTTTATGTTTATTATGAACAGTTGGTATCATACCATGGTGTACCATAACAGTAGTAGTGTTACATCATATTCCTTATCCATGAATCAGTCTTAAGGGGGTAATGTGTTAGAACCCTGACATGCTATATACACAATATTACCAATGATGACCTTTTTATAACTTCTTTTGAGCCAAACTGAAATAAGGAAGGGGGGGGGGGTGATTCCATTATTACCACAATCGCAGCAGAGGAGTCATTTGATGATTCTGAGAATACTTTGCCACAGGATAAGACCCCAGTAAGGTGAAGGAGTATTGGGACCTGTCAGTAGGTCTGAAAGGAAGGTGACGGATCACTTGGTGATTTTGAAGTCACTGCACACCGAGGATTCTGAGGATTCTAATTAATAAATTAATTAACACTATACACTTGTATTGCTTTATTTACTTGAACCTGTTGAGCAAGCAATATTACATACTAAGAGACTTAATACTGGGAAGGGGTTCCCACCACGACTGATGATGTATTTTTGTGTTTTTTTTTCTAATGTTTGTTTCACTACTGATCATTAATAGTTTTTATTTTCATTATTATTACATTGTTAATGTTTTGTGCGGTTGTAAAATTGGTTTACACATTTGGATTGAGGAAGTGGTCGCCACTGCTGCATGTGGATGTACGCTTTTTCTAATTTTATGAGGATATTTATTTGATTTGTATTAGTTATGCATTAGTTATTTATTAGTTATGTATGTAGTTATGTATTAGCTATTCACGTTTATTTTGGTCATATAAACTAAGGTCATTTTTTTTTACACATTAGGGGGTTCCTCCATTATTATTTTGCCATTTACCATTTAGAATAGGCAGTGCTGCATTTTTTATCTATATTATTTTTATTCTTACTTTTATCACTGTTACAATTTTTATTATTATTTTTGTTGTAATTATTATTATTATTGATGCTATTATTTTTATTAGGATCATGATCGTTATTACATTTTTTTGTTTCTAACTCTTTTCATGATTTGTTATATATAACTTTTTGCATGTTTTCATTATTTCTTTGCATAAAAAGCTTTGTTCGTTTGTTTATAATTTTGGTATATGCATTTAGATATACAGTATTTATATAGAGTAGAGATATTTCTTACAGATTCCTTTCTTCACATGCATCTAATATTGAATGTTTATCCATTTTGGTGACTTACTAGCCCTGAAGAAGGGGGGGCTGTTCCTCCAAATGCCTTGGCTACATCTGTTATTTTTATCGCCAATAAAGTTCTGAAACAAAAAACTTAGTAAGAGGATTATCTGTTACCGTGTGCTCTTTCACACGTACTCAAGTTTGCTCCAGCTGAAGAGACTGACATTGTATCAGAAAAGTAACAGTCCCAAGATCTCGACTAAGTACACCACCATTGCCTACTTTTGTGGGGGAAAATACCCCTTAAATGATTCCCACCATACTCATCATTCAAATATCCACCAATAACCCATTGGCTGGCACCAGTCCAGCGTGGTCTTGCCTAAGACCCCTTTCACACTCAGACCACCTGAGCGTTAGCGGTAAAGCACCGCTAGTTTTAGCGGCACTTTACCGGTGCTGTGTGAGCGGGAGCGGGGTGCTTTTATCTCCAAAGAAGGGTTTAACAAGGGGGTGTCCAAAAAGCACCCTGCTGCCGAAGCGCTTTGCAGGCGCTTCGGCAGCGCTGCCCATTGATTTCAAAGACACTTCTTGCAGGCCTTTTTTCCATCCTGCAAGTGCACCGCCCCCAGTGTGAAAGCACTCGGGCTTCCACACTAGGGAGGTTTGAGAGGCGCTTTTCAGGTGCTATTTTTAATGCTAAAACGCTTGAAAAGCGCCTTCAGTGTGAAAGGGGTGTTAAGCAGACTTTCTCAACTAGGGTGCCATGGCATCCTGGTAGATCAAGGCATTTAGATGAGACCAAGTTCCTGCTCCCCGCCAAACTGTACATTGGCACAGTGGGAGCTCATTCAGGACTGTGAAATGCAGTCAGGAAAGTGAAAGCTGTGGAAGGGGGATATATCCAAGCTCTCTGCCTACTCCTTGGAGTACCCGGCAGTGAAATTGCAGGTACAATACTGCAGTTGCAAAAAGCCTGTATGTTCTTGGGTGTCTATATGTGTTTGTACTGTTTGTAAGAGTGTATATATGTGTGCATTTTTGTAAATATTTTATTATATCTTTTCATGTGACAACACTGAAGAAATTACACTTTGCTGCAATGTAAACAGCTTGTATAACAGTGTAAATTTGCTGTCCCCTCAAAATAACTCAACACACTGCCACTAAAGTGATTGTAAAGCTTTGTTTTTTTTTTTTAAATAACAAACATATCATACTTACCTCCACTGTGCAGCTCGCTTTGCACAGAGTGGCCCCGATCCTCGATTTCTGGGGTTCCCCGGCGGCTCTTGCGGCTCCTCCCCACATCAGATAACCCCCTAGAAGAAGCACTCTCCTGGGGGGTTTCCTTGCGGGCGCGCTTCCGAGTCCAGCATTTGCGTCCATAGATACGAATACCGGACTCGGCCCCGTCCCCCCGACACCCGTGTCACTGGATTTGATTGACAGCAGCAGGAACCAATGGCTGCGCTGCTATCAATCTATCCAATCAAGTACCGGGGACTTCGGGCAGAGGGACAGCGCGTCCTCGCCATTGGAAATTCCAAGGCTCAGGTAAGTAAAACGGGGGGGGGGGAGGGGCTGCGGGGGCGGTGACTGGCAGAAGTTTTTTCACCTTAGTGCATAGGATGCATTAAGGTGAAAAAACACAAGGGTTTACAACTCCTTTAATGGTCTAAACCACTGGCAACAAAAGTGAGTACACCCATGAGTGAAAATGTTCAAATTGGGCCCAGAGTGTCAATATTTTGTGTGGCCACCTTTATTTTCCAGCACTGCCTCAACCGTCTTGGGCATGGAGTTCACCAGAGCTTCACAGGTTGCCACTGGAGTCTTCTTCCACTCCTCCATGATGACATCATGGAGCTGGTGGATGTTAGAGACCTTGCTCTTCTCCACCTGCCGTTTGAGGATTCCCCACAGATGCCCATAGGGTTTAGGTCTGGAGACATGCTCGGTCAGTCCATCACCTTTACCCTCAGCTTCTTTACCAAGGCAGTGGTTGTCTTGGAGGTGTGTTTTGGGTCGTTATCATGTTGGAATACTGCCCTGCGGCCCAGTCTCTGAAGGGAGGGGATGATGCTCGACTTCAGTACGTCACAGTACATGTCGGCATTCATGGTTCCCTCAGTGAACTGTAGCTCCCCAGTGCCGGCAGCACTCATGCAGCCCCAGACCATGACACTCCCACCACCATGCTTGACTGTAGGCAAGACATACATGAGGTGCCATGTTGAACTTACAGTGACCAGTATGGGAGAGTGAGAGCGATAACATCAAATTTAACACACCTGCTCCCCATTCACACCTGAGACCTTGTAACACTAATGAATCACATGACACCGGGGAGAGAAAATGGCTAATTGGGCCCAATTTGGACATTTTCACTTAAGCCTGTAGAAGGAGCAGGGGCTCAGAGCGCATAGCTTGTATTGTCTCCCTGTCTTTTCCCGTCCATCCAGTGACATCATTTCCCCCCCCCGCGCATTCCACGCTGGTTTTGATTCCTGAGAGCATGCAATTGGATGGTACATCCCAGCGGATGGTGCTATATCCGGTGGACGCAAGGAGTGAGTCAGCTATATTTGAGCATTTGGTTGTGCCACATCCAATATTACAGAAAAGAACAAAATCCCCTTGTGGTGGACTTTAAAGGCACAAAAATTATTTAGAAATGTTAATCTAGTTTGAAAAATATTTATTCAATATAATAGGTACAAAAACATGTATAAAAGACACATAATATGTATTAGAATGGATTTACAATGCTGTCATCAAAACATGATACAAGTAGCAAACTAGTAGTTCTTGCACCCGACGCGTTTCGGAGTACATGTGTATCTCTCCTTCTTCAAGGGTATAATTGAGCAAGAATACTTATATGATATAGTGGGATTATGCTGATTAAAAACATTTGAGTGCAAAACAATGCTCCAGTTTGCTTGAGCCGGAGATCCAACACAGGTGGCGGGCCTCAAAAGAGGGGTGCCTGGCCCAAAATACTGACCCAGCTCCCCCACACAACGCAAACTCCGAGAGGGGGAAGCCAGAGGACCCACTGAGGCCAAAAGAGGAGAAAGACCCTGCAGATGGTACGTGAGAACCACTTGAATGTACAGGGAAATTTTTATTGCAGAAAACACAGTCACCACAACTGTTGGGCTTGTGACCATTCGCTCCAGCATCCAGCACAGGACTCTGTGCTGGATGCTGAATAATTTACAGCTAACATGATGTAGACCTCAAGTTATTTGGCAAAGTACTTTTGCCAAGTTTCTCCATTTCTAGGGCTCCATACGCATCACTAAATTATTACATCAAGCAAATGGCATATGATCCTGCAAATTTGCTGCCATTACATTCTTTATTCGTTTTATGATGAGATCAAATGGTAAGCAGTACATTCTTGTGAGTAAGCAAGCAAGCAACTGATCTCATCATAGGGAAATAAAAGATTTTAATTGCAAATTGCAACAAATTTACAGTACCATTAAATATACTGTATATATAAATATATACATATCAAAAAGGATAATGGGGGAACTGGATGCATTGCTAAATGCACAAAATGCATGAATATTAACATTTATTATTATACCAGAGACAGTTGATCAAGGGAATATCCGATTTGCCTTCCTGTGGATCAATTTTGGGTATAGTTCTGTATATAGAGCAGTGTTTCTCAACTCCAGTCCTCAAGGCGCACCAACAGGTCATGTTTTCAGGATTTCCCTCAGATGAAACAGCTATGGTAATTACTAAGGCAGTGAAACTGATCAAATCACCTGTGCAAAATAGTGGAAATCCTGAAAACATGACCTGTTGGTGTGCCTTGAGGACTGGAGTTGAGAAACACTGATATAGAGGTTTTCTATTCATTTATTTTTTTCTATTGATTGAACTAGAAGGGCTTGTATTTTTTCAACCTAACTATGAAACGATTTATGTGCACTATATTACCAAAAGTATTGGGACGCCTGCCTTTACACTCACATGAACTTTAATGGTGTCTTAGTCCGTAGGGTTCAATATTGAGTTGACCCACCCTTTGCAGCTATAACAGCTTTAACTGTTCTGGGAAGGCTATCCACAAGGTTTAGGAGTATGTCTATGGAAATGTTTGACCATTCTTCCAGAAGCGCATTTGTGAGGTCAGGTACTCATGTGGACAAGAAGGCCTGGCTCGCAGTCTCCGCTTTTAATCATCCCAAAGGTGTTCTGTTGGGTTGAGGTCAGGACTTTGTGCAGGCCAGTCAAGTGCCTTTACCCCAAACTCACTCATCCATGTCTTTTTGTGTGGCTGTGTTTTCTAACTGTACAAAGCTCTTTATTTTAGGCACCGGTATTATTTTAGGCAACGGTACAGCCATACCACTGCTTTTTAAAGTTGTGCTACCCTTCAGTTCAACAGTTTGCCAGAAACCGTAGATATGGTACAGAGCAATTAGTCAGTAATTGCTCCATGTTTGCCAACAATATGTATTTCCATTAGATAAGATGGCATTCTTTAATTGGAAACCTTCCTACTTGTACCTTGTGTCTTTCACTTGCATAACATGTTCGTTGTGTAGTTACATGGTGTCATTTGTAGCCCTGTATGCACAGCCTATAGTAGAGTGAATGTTCACATTCCTGTGTCAGCAGTTTCAGGTTTTGTTCAAATATGAGGCATGCTGCATGTCATTGCACAGGTTAATGTATGACCTCTGCCTGTAGTGTGAGAACTGTATTTTCCTGTTAAGAAACTACATATCCAACAATCTGGTCCTCTCAGTCCAGCGCAGGTGAGAGCTAAACAGTAATGAGATCTGACACAGACACAAGTATGAAGAGCAGACATACAGAGAACTCATTGATGCAGCTGTAAGATTTATTTTCTATTACATTCGCACTCCCACATTTGTTATGTAAAACAGAGGCGATGACAATGCATGCATTGGATGCTAGCTGGAAAAGAAATTGTCTTGTTTTGGCAAATAGGGATAGGCCAACTGTAGCAATAAATGGACAGAGGGGAATTGGATCAGCCATGCCACCACAAACTGCAGGCACAACATGTGAGCCCATCATTACAAGGTAAGGCAAACAAACAGCACAAAGATTATAACTACACTAAGACCTATCTAAAACCATGAAAACATCTGAAAGTGTGCAATGTCTGTAAGATAAAGATACTCCAATTTTCTTAAAATGATATGCCTTATGAGAAATGACATAGTTACATAGTAGGTGAGGTTGAAAAAAGACACAAGTCTATCAAGTCCAACCCATCAACCCATGACTGAATCAATTTACCATGTTCGAGCCAGATTATTCTGTTGTTTGACTCATGGCAGAACATTTTGAAGGCTCCCTCAAGACAGTCCAGGGTAGCCCTGTCATCAAAAACAATGGGATTGATTTATTAAAACTGGAGAGTGCAAAATCAGGTGCAGTCGTACATGGTAGCCAATCAGATTCTAACTTCAGCTTGTTCAATTAAGCTTTCATTAAAAAAAAATGTAAGCTGATTGGTTTATATGCAGAGCTGTACCAGATTTTGCACTCTCCAGTTTTAGTAAATCAACCCCAATGTCTCCTATAAAATTGCAGTGGCACATGCTTTCCAGTTTCTATATGCACACAGCGCTGAACCCACACAACAGTGCTGCTCAGAAACATTACAACATTGTTTATGAGTATTTCTTACTCATTATTATCTGACCTTAGTATACAGTATATGTGGTGCTGCTTAGAACCTTCAACACAGTGCTTTCTAATCCTATTATTCCTCATCATCAACCTGCAATTGATGTCTACAGCGTGTTAGAGCACGACTGATCAGTGGCTTCACTACTACCTTGCACTTACAGTGCTTCATAATGTTCACTCATCATCATCTTTGTTATATCAGTAGTGCTTTGCAGTGTTTTAAAAGTGCAGCTACCACTATTCTTGTAACTTTTTAAACCAATTTTTGACATATAATCAGGTAGTTGTAAAATAATTGACAATGCCTGGATGTCATTAATTTTTATTAGTACATCTTGCTTTTTTAGTGGTTCAGCTTAACTTGCCCATTGTCGCACACACTAGAAGCAGATTTTAAGCAGGCAATTTTATAGACTGGGTAAGGATGAGAATGAAATTGTAAATGCCAAGACAGAATAACAACATAGTTACATAGTTACATAGTTAGTCAGGTTGAAAAAAGACACAAGTCCATCCAGTTCAACCATAAAAAAAAAAAAAAAAAAAAAAAAATATCGTACAATCCAATATACCTAATACTATACCCACAGTTGATCCAGAGAAAGGCAAAAAACCCCAGCAGAGCATGCTCCAATTTGCTACAGCAGGGGAAAAAATTCCTTCCTGATCCCCCAAGAGGCAATCGGATTTTCCCTGGATCAACTTTACCTATAAATGTCAGTACCCAGTTATATTATGTACATTTAGGAAAGTATCCAGGCCTTTCTTAAAGCAATCTACTGAGCTGGCCAGAACCACCTCTGGAGGGAGTCTATTCCACATTTTCACAGCTCTTACTGTGAAGAAACCTTTCCATATTTGGAGATGAAATCTCTTTTCCTCCAGTCGTAAAGAGTGCCCCCCCTTGTCCTCTGTGTTGACCGTGAAGTGAATAACTCAACACCAAGTTCACTATATGGACCCCTTATATATTTGAACATGTTGATCATATCCCCCCTTATTCTCCTCTTCTCAAGAGTAAACAAGATTGGGGATACTTCATATTTGCTCTGTGTGTGCTTTTAAAACCCTAACCCCTTCAGAATACAATTCATATTTTTTCTCATAAACTAACAGGCCTCAATGGCTGTCAGATTTCACTTGTGTCATATATTTTTTAGCTGTCATATATGCACAGGAATACAGTAAAATATAGATTTCTTTTAGGTTTAGACACATTGAGGGGAATTAACTGAAGGCTCGTACACACGATCGGATTTTCCGACGGGAAATGTGTGATGACAGGCTGTTGGCGTCCCTTGTCAATTTTACATTGTATTTTTTAAATGTAACTGCCTACTCCCAAACTGTCATTTAAAGTAAAACACATAGCCAAGTATTATTCTACACTATTTTTTTATTGTGCATTAAAAAAAGAAAACAAATAAAATTAGACATGCTATCTGCCAATAGAACTTAACCAAAAAATGCATTCTATGCATCCAAAAATATAGAAAATATAACAAATCAAATCATTATTATTCAACCAAAAAAATAAAATAAAAGCCTCATGCATTTGTCCTGCTTCTTAATATAGGGGGGTCAACAATGCTAAGAGATGGTGAAAGCAGGGGTCCGTCATCCGGAGATAATTCCGAAAAACGTCTGGATTATTCTCCTGGAGCTCCGGCAGCAAAGGCATATGACATAATTGGTCACAATTTATAAAGTAACCAATTTTTGGTCCAAGAACTCCTCTTCCTCCTGTTCCTGGACTGGACTTGGATCAAAGCAATAATTCCAAGGCCAATAATAAATAACACGTTATCTCCTCTGATTCCGCAACATGCCGTTCAGAAATGAACTGATAAGCACGAAATGAAAAGCGCAAACTGAAAAGCATGAATCAACTCTCTCCAAACTTCTACTAACACAAAATTAGTAAAAAGAGCCCAAAGGATGGCGCTAAAGAGCTGAAAAACCATGTAGTATGTCAGTACGTTTGTGTTTGTTTTACCGACAATTCCCTGCCATTTGTATGCAAGACAAAATCCAGGCACACGCCTTCGGACAAAAATCTGAGTTTTTTTCTGCGGAAAATCAGATCATGTGTACGAGGTTTAAGACTAACACAGACCGAATTTGGAGCAGTTATGCATGACAACCAATCAGCCTCTAGCTTTCATTTTCAATGCTTGAACGAGCTGAGGCTAGAAGCTGATACTATGCACAGCTGCTCCAGATTATGCCTGCCCCAGTCTCTATTTCTTTATTAAATCAACACCCAATATCTCTTCAATGTGTTCATAACTAGTCAAAAATTGCAGAAACTCATCACAACTATTCTAGCTGCTTGTGTTTTTTCTGAATGTACATTCTGCACAAAATAAAGCATTCAATTCAATGCATACTAGTCCATATTTGTTTATAAAAAAAAGGAAACATTTCAGTATCTCAATCAATCACAGTCTGAAATGTAAATGTCTGAAATGTACCTACTAAATAAACCACTTTCTATTGCTGCTGGGCAAGGAGAAGCATATCTGTGTGTGGGTGGAGAGGCTAAATTCTGTTTTACTATTTTTTTCTAAAAGTTAAACCAACTACATGAATGATATTCCACCCATATACTGTGAAATATATTACATTCACAGATAGATTAAATGCAGATTAACATTACTAATAGTATTACATACATACAGTTGATATATAGACAATTACTTTCCTGCAAGAAATAGCTACATGTGATACAAAGTACTACATGTTCTTAATGTACAAATAAACATTGTATAACACATTTTAGCCCATACTGAGTAAATTGCAGTTTTTGCACATTCAAATCCAATATCTCTCAACGTACCTTTCCACAACTAGCATGCTAAAAAGAAATTATGTAGAACAACAATAGTCTCTTGTTGGCATTGAGCAAGACATCATTTTCATGTTGTTGTGTGTAATTAATTTTAAAAGTTTCCCCCGTTACATCAAGCAAAAAATATAGAATGCTGTAAAAACTACTATTATTTTTGCTGTTTTTTTAGTCAATCAGACACACAATCTCCCATTTAGACTGCCAAGTAAAGTAATCAAAAAGTAACAGATTTTTTGTGACTTTTGAGGAACAGTTGACTAATTTGGATGAGGCGCTGGAAATGGCATTCTAATTCTCATACAATAATAAACATTTCGTAACGGTTTTAGCAAATAGAGTGAGATACAGTACCGTGGGCAAAAACCACTTAATGCGCTGATCCCATTGCTTTCTCTAGCAATATCCTCCCCCCCTTTTATTGGTTGAGCTGGATGGATTTGCGTCTTTTCTCAACCAGACTAACTATGTAACTATGTAATATCAATTGGGAGTTACATGTCTGACTCTGTCAGCTTGTAAACGTGATGTGACAATATAGTTATAGGCATAATGTGGGAACTAGTTCAGGATGACAAAGAGACCTTAGAGGATCATGGTGGTGCTGAAAAGAATGAACCTAACCAAAATCATGGCATTTTCTGAAGACATGGCTGTGATTGTTGTGTGAGTGGAGCCAGCAGAACATAAAAGGGAATATTAGCAAGCCACATCTGCTTCAGCATAAAAAATTCATAGACAAGAAGTTATCCATTATAGGTAATGGATGCAGTTAGATGACATGGCATGAAATTCTTCAAGGTTAACCTTCGAAGGACTATAAACACTTGCCTGTTTTCATGCAGCAAAACACATGCATTTTGCTGCATAAAAATACTTTTCAAATAGAAATACTATTATCTCCTATTTAACTGGTTTACATTTATGTGCTGCAGTTTAGTGTAAAAGAGAAAGGAAAAATATGTGGGCTCTGTTATACCTACAAGTGCATAACCATGAATGCGGCAACACATACAAAACAGTGGGAATCCAGCCTAATCCTCACCCTCTGTCCCATTCCCATTGCCAAAAAACAGCTAGAAATAGAGATAACTAAGTGCTACAACTGTTCTCATGTCATCAGAGTGAGATACATTACAGTGGGCAAAAACCCACTAACCACTATTTATCCTCCTTGCTCCCTCACCAAACTAGATTTGACAAAGACGCTGGGAGCTTTGAAACACATTATCTGATTGGAGAAAGAGCCCCCCTGGTCCCGCCTCTTCCTCTGTCACGGGCCGCCGGAGTGCCCATGTCATTTCCCTTGGCCTTCCGCATTATTGTCTCCATCCTGTGAGGGGCCATCTTCTTGTTGGGATCTAGCTTTACTGCACACCACACTGAAGTGTGCCTTCTCTGCAGGACACCAACAGATGATTCTAGCAAACCTTCCAGCTAGTATGTGAACCTTGAGCCTGTTTCCATCACAAGTGCTGGGTCTTCCATTTAGTGTTTGTGGCTGGATGAGACTTGGGCATTTACCCTTTAACCACTTGCTTACAGGGCACTTAAACCCCCCTCCTATCCAGACCAATTTTCGGCTTTCAGCGCTGAAGCACTTTGAATGACAAGTGCGCGGACATACAACACTGTACCCAAATAAAATTTTTATCATTTGTTCACCACAAATAAAGCTTTCTTTTGGTGGTATTTGATCACCTCTGCAGTTTGTACTTTTTGTTAAAAAAATGTAAAAACCTGAATTTAAAAAAAAAATAAAAAAATATTTTTTTATATTTTGTTATAAAAAATTTAAAACGGGTCATTTTTCTCCTTCATTGATGTACGCTGATGAGGCAGCAGTGATGGGCACTGATAGATGGCAGTGATGTTCACTGATGGGTAGCAGTGATGGGCAGCACTGCTAGGTGGCACTGATTGGCACTACAGGTGGGCATTGATAGGTGGCACTTGTGGGCATTGATATGTGGCACTTGTTGGAATTGATAGGTGGCACTGTGGGCACTGTTAGGTGGCACTGTGGGCTCTTTTAATTGGCACTAGTAGGTGGCACTGATGAGGCAGATGTGCCTCTTCCATCCCAGCCGGTAATAGGCTTTTTTTTCTACTCACGCTGTCAGCGTGAGTAAAAAAAAAACGATTACCGATCTTTTGTTTACATCATGTGATCAGCTGTCATTGGCTGACAGCTGATCACATGGTAAGGGGCCGGGACTGGCCCCTTACTCGGATCGGTGATCAGCCGAGTCTCAGTGACTTGGTGATCACAGCGCGCCCGGCGCGCGCCCTCTAGGGCGCGCGCAAGGAGCATGCACAGGGGAGGCCGTCATATGACGGCCTCCCGGGAATTCAGGTCCGCGCTGTGGCCGTCATTCGGCCATAGCGCGGATGTCAGGTGGTTCGACTGTGTCATTCACACATGACTGTGCTATTATCTGGACTGTGTGCTTTATCTATGGCCACATAATAAATGTTCATGGTTTATATGGAAGCAAGTTTTATTTGTTTATTCATCATCCTCCAATTTATCTACTTGTTTATCATGGATACCTTGACTTTACCAAGGCGCAGCCTTTGTGTTCCCAATTGCGGGTTTTTCCACCATCTACCTGCAAGTGTACATGAGCCCTTACAAGCTCACCACACTAAAGCAGTCAGTCACAGTGTGCCTGAACACCTCCATACCAATCCCAGTGTCACCATAAGGCCTCATTCACATGAGGTGTATAAATCTCCCAATCTCAGCCATCCCCATACAGATAACTGCTCTATTGGAACCACTGGAACTCTTTTGTTCACCCTTTGTTCAGCCTCCTGTACCTCCTGGCCAGTGAACATGGCATTCCTGGGGGCAGCCAAGTACAAGTAAGCTAGGCTTGTTTGGCTTATAGAAATAGGGACTGCTATAGGTGAGTTATATTCCCTGACCACTTGTACATTGGTTTTGATACTATTTTGTTGTACACAACATGCAATGTCAGGTACTTAATCAGTCCAGACATAAAAAAAGTCTCACACTTGTGGTATCCCCATACTTGGGAGAAGTAGCAGAATGTGTTTTGGGGTGTAATTCTAAGTATGTCCATGTTGTGTGTGAATATCTTATAAAACTGACAACTTTGTGGAATCCGCATTTTCCAAAACTTGTGGCAAAAAATAAAGTCTTCAAAAGACCCATGGCTCATAAATACCTTAGGGTGTTTACTCTCCAAAACGTGGTAATTTTGTGAATGTTTCTACAGTCCTGGCTCTCTAGGCCTTCAAAAACATGAAGGGTACTCAGGAATTTAGATGCATGATTAACTGTATGCCCCTAGAAAACCTTATGGTGTTGAATTTTGGGCTCCTTTATGTGGTTAGTATATATATGTGGTTAGGCTTTAAATAGAATGTGTTTTGTGGTATAATTCCATAATTAAGTATGCCCATGCTGTGTGTGAAATATCTTTTGCTGTGCGTTAGAAATATTAATTGACAACTTTGTGTAAGAAAATACATTTTAGTTTTCTTTCCACATTTTCCAAAAACGTGTGTCAAAAAATTATGTTTTCAAAAGACTCATAATGTTTCCTAGAAAATACCTTGGGGTGTTTGCTTCCCAAAATGTGTTCATTTTGTGGGTCTTTCCACTGTCCTGGTGCTCCAGGACCTCCAAAAAATGTGATAAGTAGTCAGGAAATTATATGTATAGTTTATGCCCCTAGAAAGCCTGAAGGTGCTCCTTGGATGTGGGGCTCCTGTATGCATCCAGGCCATAGGCATCGCCAGGGGGTGGCTATCGAGGCTGGAGCCCCGAATCTGGAGCCCATAGCCCCGAGTCTCTGTCCCACCCTGCGGGTGCATTGTCCGCATAAGTCTGTTGATTATGTGATAGGTTTTGGCTCAGTAGGACCTGCAGCAGTGTGATCATCCAGCACAGTCAGGGATTGATGGACAAGCTGGCTGGATGTACACTGTGCAGTCAGGAAGGAAGACTTCATCTGTCAAATTGAGAGTGTGATGTCGGGCATGGGCGGGACTGCTAACCAGACCCGCCCCTCTGTCATCCAACCAGTGGAGACATTCATACATTGCTGGCTGGGACAAAGGGCGTAACATGAGGAGCTGCAACTGTGACCCCGCCCATGCTTCAGGGGGAGCCGTGTGGCTCCCTGTTACATTTGGTTTTATGTCGCTGCTGTGTGTTAGGGTAGCGGGCTCGCATGAGGGTCAGTATGTTATAGGACAAACCACTCCCCTCTCCTGCACACAAGTGCCATTGGAACGCTGCTGAGTGGAGGAGGCGGGTCATCTGCTAAGGGGCTGTTCTCTTTTGATTAGAATGACACTGCCTCACAACCACCTGTCCTCCCTATCCATGCACCTCCGTGAGTTGCGCCCCCCCTCTGTGAATTGACCCCGCCCCATCCGTGAATTGGCCCCGCCCCTCCGCGAGTTGGCCCCGCCCCTCCGTGAGTTGGCCCCGCCCCCTCCGTGAGTTGGTCCCGCCCCCCTGCGAGCTGGTCCCGTCCCCTCCGCGAGCTGGTCCTGCCTTCTCGCTGGTCTCCTCACTGTTCGCTCCAATTCATTCCCTGCTGATCTCTCCTGGCTTTGTTTTTTCCCTCTCACCCCCCACCTGTCCTCAGTAATGGCAAGGGTCCGGCCGGGGGAAATGCTCTCTAAGGGGGTGCAGTAGATCCTACAAGCAAGCATATTTATGGTGAGAGCAGAGGATTGGGGTGACTGAGTACATTCTACTGTCCAGGAAACTGACAGGGCTGGGGGCTTCTAATAAAAGGGAGGAGGACTGAGACTTCCCTGGATTCCCCCTGGAATGACAGGAGCCAGCATGTGGAAGGGATAAGTTCTGAACATGCTGGGACTTGTAGTGTGCAGGCAGCAGTCGGACTTCTGTGGACATAATGGCATAGTGCTGGGCCCATGCTCCAGGAGCCCGTTCCACCTCCCTGTCACATTATATTAGGGGTGCTCAGCCGCTGGCCCGCGGGCCACATGTGGGTATGGCTGGCTTGCTGTCCCCCAGGGTGGTTATAACTGCCTGGGGGACAACAGCAGCCGCCAGCCATACCCGCTCTGGAGGACAGCAGCAGCCGCCAGCCATACCCGCCCTGGGGGACAGCAGCAACCGCCAGCCATACCCGCCCTGGGGGACAGCAGCAGCCGCCAGCCATACCCGCCCTGGGGGACAGCAGCAGCCGCCACCAGCCATACCCCCCCTGGGGGACAGCAGCAGCCGCCACTAGCCATACCCACCCTGGGGGACAGCAGCAGCCGCCACTAGCCATACCCGCCCTGGGGGACAGCAGCAGCTGCCACTAGCCATACCCGCCCTGGGGGACAGCAGCAGCCGCCAGCCATACCTGCTCTGGAGGACAGCAGCAGCCGCCAGCCATACCCGCCCTGGAGGACAGCAGCAGCCGCCAGCCATACCCACCCTGGGGGACAGCAGCAGCCGCCAGCCATACCCGCCCTGGGGGACAGCAGCAGCCACCAGCCATACCCCCCTGGGGGACAGCAGCAGCCGCCACCAGCCATACCCCCCCTGGGGGACAGCAGCAGCCGCCACCAGCCATAACTGCCCTGGGGGACAGCAGCAGCTGCCACCAGCCATACTCGCCCTGGGGGACAGCAGCAGCCGCCAGCCATACCTGCCCTGCAGGACAGCAGCAGCCGCCAGCCATACCCGCCCTGGAGGACAGCAGCAGCCGCCAGCCATACCCGTCCTGGGGGACAGCAGCAGCCGCCAGCCATACCCGCCCTGGGGGACAGCAGCAGCCGCCAGCCATACCCCCCCTGGGGGACAGCAGCAGCCGCCACCAGCCATACCCCCCCCTGGGGGACAGCAGCAGCCTCCACCAGCCATACCCCCCCCTGGGGGACAGCAGCAGCCGCCACCAGCTATACCCGCCCTGGGGGACAGCAGCAGCCACCAGCCATTCTCGCCCTGGGGGACAGCAGCATGCGCCAGCCATACCTGCCCTAGGGGACAGCAGCATGCGCCAGCCATACTCGCCCTGGGGGAAAGCAGCAGCTCCCGCCAGCCATCCCTGCCCCGGGGACAGCAGCAGCTCCTGCCAGCCATCCCCGCCCCGGGGACAGCAGCAGCTGCCGCCAGCCATGCCCGCCCTGGGGGACAGCACCAGCAGCCACCAGCCATACCCGCCCTGGAGGACAGCAGCAGCCATGAAGATTGAGGTCAGTTTTTTTATAAAATCAAACAGCAATGGACATGTCTGTTTTCTACACTGAGCTGCTTTTAAACTCATCCACAGGTGCAGCTGCGGGTTGCCTGCACTGAGCCATAGACTTCTGTTATTACCTGCAGGTTTGGTGTGCTTTCACAAAGTACATCCATCACATCTGCAGTATATAATAGAATTCTATGGCAACTAACCTGCAGGAAAGTCACAGGTACAATGCGCTGCACCCATGGTGTGTGTCAACCACAGTGCATCAATGTGAAAGCAGCTTTAGGCCCTTTTCATACGATCAGTCCAATCGGGTCCACCTGTCTGTTTTTCAGGTGGACCCAATCGGACCCTCCATTCACTTCTATGGAGCGGCAGATGTAAACGGATTTGTGTCTGTGTACACTTGCCTACCTCCAAACTCTGCCCTACTGACACCGTCCTCTGCCCTACTGACACCGTCCACTGCCCTACTGACACTGTCCACTGCCCTACTGACACCATCCACTGCCCTACTGACACCATCCTCTGCCCTACTGACACCGTCCTCTACTCTACTGACACCGTCCTCTACTCTACTGACACTGTCCTCTACTCTACTGACACCGTCCTCTACTCTACCGACACCATCCACTGCCCTACTGACACCGTCCACTGCCCTACTGACACCGTCTACTGCCCTACTGACACCGTCTACTGCCCTACTGACAGCGTCCTCTGCCCTACTCCACTGCCCTACTGACACTGTCCTCTGCCCTACTGACACCGTCCTCTGCCCTACTGACACCGTCCTCTGCCCTACTGACACCGTCCACTGCCCTACTGACACCGTCCACTGCTCTACTGACACCGTCCTCTGCCCTACTGACACCGTCCACTGCCCTACTGACACCCTCCTCTGCCCTACTGACACCGTCCACTGCCCTACTGACACCGTCCTCTGCCCTACTGACACCGTCCTCTTCCCTACTGACACCGTCCACTGCCCTACTGACACCGTCCACTGCCCTACTGACACCGTCCACTGCCCTACTGACACCGTCCACTGCCCTACTGACACTGTCCTCTCCCCTTCTGACACTGTCCTTTATGGTAGGCTAACTTTTTATATTTTAACAATGATATTTTGTTTTATTATATTTATTATATTTTTTCCCTATTTTAGGCCTTGCTGGGTAATTTCTAAAAAAAAAAAAAAAAAGGGCGCCAAACCCCGGTGATCTTTTTCATTTTGTTCAGATTGTTCTGTTGCCTACCCCTGCTCCAGAGTAGTTAAAAGATTTGGGAGAAACTGTCCACATTTTGACATACTGTTCCTCCAAATTCTTTTGAATGATCCTCTCAATATCTAAATAAAAATCTGAAATTATTCTTTAGCCACTTGGAGTATCTTGGTATGCAGTGGAAGTGGCAGGTGGTAGTAGGGGGGGGTCAACTTTTGCATTAACCTTTTGTTTAACCATGTCCTTTAAGCCCCTCCCACTGTTAAGCTTGACCACACCCACTTATGCTGTAGTGCGCGTAGCGCATTCACGTAGCATGCCACCTCATGCTTCCTCCCTCAAGTGTCCCTCATTCTGAAGTTCAAAAGTTGGGAGGTATGCCACAGGGTCGCGGCTGCGGCGGGCTGCATTAGAGGTGGAGGAGAGAGATGAGCAGGCGGATGGGCAGAGATGACATCATCTCTCTCCGCCCGCTCCACCGCTCTTCCGCCCTTACAGCCGGGCCACTTCAATGTGGGAACGATGTGCGGCGGGGAGCAGAGAGATGACATTATCTCTCACTACCCACCACACATCAGCGCTTTTTCGCTCGCACAGCACGGGCCTCTTCAATGTCAGAGGTGCGGCGGGGAGCAGAGAGATTACATTATCTCTCACTGCCCGCCCCGCATCGCCGCTCTCCTGCCCTCATGGACCAGTGCTGCTAGCCTGCCACCAATGCAGCGACAATGCACATTTGGTGGCACTGGCTGTCATGGCAAGTGTCAATCCACATCAGTTGGCAAGTGACAACCCACATCTAGTGGCAGGTGATGTGGCAAGTGACAGTCTGCAAATGGTGGCAGGTGACATGGCAAGCGACAATCTGCATCAGGTGGCAGGTGACGTGGCAAGTGACAATCTGCAAATGGTGGCAGGTGACGTGGCAAGTGACAACCTGCAAATGGTGGCAGGTGACGTGGCAAGTGACAATCTGCAAATGGTGGCAGGTGACGTGGCAAGTGACAATCTGCAAATGGTGGCAGGTGACGTGGCAAGTGTCAATCTGCAAATTGTGGCAGGTGACGTGGCAAGTGTCAATCTGCAAATTGCGGCAGGTGACGTGACAATCTGCAAACGGTGGCAGGTGATTTGGCAAGTGACAATCCACATCTGGTGGCAGGCGACATGGCAAGCGACAATCCACATCTAGTGGCAGGTGATGGTAGCAAGTTAAAAAGCTGCATCTGCTGACAGGCGATGGTGGCAAGTGACATGATGCATCTGGTGGCAGGAGATGTGGCAAGTGACAAACCCAGGGCTCCCACTGATTCTGCATTATGGTGAGTTGAACCACTTCATTATATATTAGAATGTAACAATAGAAACAATGCACCTCGATCACCCCGACACCATATCAACCATGGTGCCATGATGATTGAAACGCCAACACCATCCTTTGCCCGCATAAAATTGCTTACCACCAGCCCCCCCTCCCCCGGGTCTGCAAAAAGGTTGGTGACCGCTGCTATGGGCTCTAGCCCCAGATCTTTTGCAGACCTAGCAACGCCCCCGATCCAGGCTATATAAAAAGTTTTACACATGTGGTATCTTCATACTCGGGAGGCATATCAGAATGTTTTTGAGGTGTAATTTGTAAGTATGAATTTGCTGTGCATGAGAAATAACTTGTAAAATTGACAACTTTGTGGAAAAAGAAAAAGACATATTTAATTTCTTAATTTTCCAAAAAATTGTGGCAAAAAATTACAACTTAAAAAAAAACCTCACCATGCCTCTTACTTAATAAGTTTGATTGTTCACTTTCCAAAAGGGATCATTGGGGGGGGGGTATTTTAACTTCCCTGTCATTTTAGGCCCTTAAGAAATGTGATAGGCAGTCAGATCAATTTTCAAATATATACAGTATACCATAGTTTGTAGACTCTGCAACTTTCACACCGACTAAGTAATATACACTTATTTGGGTTCGTTTTAGCAAGGAAGTGTAAAGAAAAATGTAGCAGAATACATTTTGGCCTAAATGTATGAAGCAAGATTATTTATTTGCAAAATATTATAACAGAGTCTTAGAAAAACATATTTTTTCAAAATGTTCAGTAAAAAGACTTTATATAGCAAAAAATTAAAAACCCAGTGGTGATTAACTACTTCAGTACTGTACTGGGCACTTTCATTCCCTTCCTGCCCGGGCCAATTTTCAGCTTTCAGTGCTGTCACATTTTGAATGACAAATGCGCGGTCATGCAACACTGTACCCAAATTACATTTTTATAATTTTCTTCACACAGCTTTCTTTTGGTGGTATTTAATCACCACTGTTTTTTTGGGGTTTTTTTTTGCAATTTTTTAAAATAAGTAATTTTTCTCCTACACGAATGTGCGCTGATGAGGCTGCATTGATGGGCACTGATGAGGCAGCACTGAAGGTCACTGATGGGGTGGCACTGATGAGGAGGCATTAATAAGTAGAACTGATGGGCACTGATGGGTGGCACTGATATACAGCACTGATGAGCACTGATAGGCAGCACTTATGGGCAATGATAGGTGGCACTGATGGGCAGGCACTGATGGGCACTGAAAGGTAGCACTGATTGGCATAACTGATGGGCACAGATTGGCCTCGCTGATGGGCATTGGTGTCACTGATGGGCACTGGCTGTGGTCACTGATGGGCACAGAGTGGCATCACTGATGGGCATTGTTGGGGCTGCAGTATAATCAGGGCACTGATGATCAGTGCCCTGATTACTTTTACACATTTTTCCTGTGAGGAGATGTCAGTGTGAGAGAGGAAAAGCTAATAAACGGCACCTTGTTTACATGTGATCAGCCGTGATTGGATACAACAGATCACATGTATAAAGAGCCGCGGCCGATCGTGTCCCAGGAACACGGTATGCCTGCGATCGCCCCATATCATCATATGTCTCAGAATGAGAGCCACACCGCTCAGCCTTCATTTGACAGTGGGTGGGCGGGAAGTGGTTAAACACCACCTAAAGAAAGCTCTGGCTAATGATATAAATTTCATTTTAGTACAGTGTTTACAGGGTAATCCAAAATGTGATATCTGAACAATGACTGCTGAAACAGTCTGGTCTTGAAGTTGTTAAACAAGGTGGTCATATTATTTCTTAATCTACTTTTGTGGATGGATGAATACATTTAGTTCTGTGGATCTTTGCCTATGGCTAAGATCCTTAATGCCCTTTTTTGTTGTCCTTCTCTGTACCCAGGTTTGCTGACTTCCTTCATCCAATCACGTGCAAGCAAAAATACGTTTTGCTTTGTTTTTTTCTTGCATGCAATTGAGTATTCTTTACAAACTGAGTGTATATATATATATATATTGCATCTTACCAGTCTTTAGATGCAGTGGCTGTATTATTTTTCATTTTTACAGCTAGAAACTTTTTATTAAAGTAAATACTTTATGATCTTGCAAACAATACAGTGCCTATGTCACTTTCTGTAAACTGTACAGAAAACACAATCTTATCTTTTTTATTTTTCCCCAACCCCTCTTTAATTTGTGTATGGAAACAAATGAGATCCAGCTTGGATGACACCTATGTTTTCCTCCATAAATACAGTAGTGTGAGTGTTGCCATCCAAGGACAGGAAGTGTCCCTATAGTAATAATAATAACAATAATAATAGAATAATAGGATTAACAGGTAAAAAAATAAGGAAAAAGGGCCTGGGTTTAGATACACTTTAGGTCTAAGACTACATTCACGGCTGTGAAGTGTGAGAATATACACAAAACTGTGAGCTTTCCAGAAACGCACACAAATATGCAGGGGACAAGAGGCCACTCTTTACATCTGGAGGAAAAGAGGTTTAATCTCCAAATATAGAAAGGCTTCTTTTAAGGGCTGTGAAAATGTGGAATAGACTTCCTCAAGAGGTGGTTCTGGCCAGCTCATAGATTATTTAAAAAAGGCCTGGATTCTTTCCTAAATGTACATAATATGACTGGATCCTAACATTTATGGGTCCAGGTAATATCACATTGCCTCTTGGAGATCAGGAAGGATTTTTTTTCCCCGTTGGAGCAAATTTGATCATGCTTTATTTTTTTTTGGCCTTCCTCTGGATCAACTGTGTGTGGGGTTTTTTTTTAATCTGTTTTTAGCAGATGCACGGTATTAATTCTTAATTTCATCGCCATGCATCTTGCTAATGCGCTAACAAATTACCAAGTGTTTTTCTTCTGCGCGATTATTAAAAAGGGTCAAGGGCTTCTTTGTAGACATGCGCACTGCTGAAAAATGTGTTTGTTTTGTGGAGAGGAGGGGTGGGACATGATGTGACATGCTCTGTGTGGGGGAGGGGCCTGGTAGTGGGGCGGTGGAAGGCGGAGGACGGAGGTCTGAATGATGGCGGCTCCTTTGAAGGCACGGGGTGAGAGCCCGGGGCCAGCGGCTTAAAACCTCCACCTGAGGCGGCGGGGGAGTGAGCCAGGCAGACGTCCACACAAGTGACTAAGCGCACACTGAATAGTGAACGAGACGGGACGGACGGCTGTTGGAGCGGTCGCTCGCCACTGCGGTGTCACCCGTCTCCCGCATCCGTGTCCCGCTGCAGCTCAGCTCTGGCTCGGTCCCTGGGGCCCCCTGCACACCCCCCCGATCTATCCCCCTCAGTCAACGTGGATGATCCACTGAGAAGGGAGCAGGATGTCATCGGCGATCTAGTTGCATGTATGACGGCACAGTGAAGATCAGCTGATGAAAGACTTCCCTGACACAGATGGGGCTTTGATAGAGCAGAGCGCTTCACTCCTCTCCAACGATCACTGGCAATCCAGTCTAGGTCCAAAGAGGTCTGCAGGACTAAGGTATGATTTTTGCTCTTATGGGAAAAATTAACTGAGAATACACCCTCCTTATGTATTAATGGGACTGTGAATGTGATCCCCCTGAGTAAACTCAAGAACCTAAAGGTGCGGTGATCTGGGGATACTCAGCGGAACTGTATTCTTTGTTTACATACTATTTAATTAAGAGACCGGAGGGAAAGTGGATACCCCAGCAGCCCGGTGGTGCGATATAAATTCTAAAATAGGAGGAGGGACGAGCGGTCCCAGAGTTTAAAGGGATTCAAGGCAAATTCATCAGTACTGTGTAGATAATCATCTGTACAGAGATTTGAAGCTGAAAAGGGCTCCTAGGGCGAAATTAGTGGTTTGAAACTGCATGCTGAACTTGCACTAAAGCAGAGGGGAGTGGAGGGGGGCGTTCTCTATAAGAGCAAAAGTCGGTATAGTTTGGAAGCAGGGAACATGAGAGGACGCTCTCAAAAGCAAGCAGAGCCCAACAAGCCCAGGGATAGTTTAAACTCCAGCACAATTTAAAAATATTTAAAAAGCCCAGGACCGGACAATAAACAACAAGAAGTTAAAGACAAATAAAAGGCCACAGCTAAGAACAAGGGTGTGCAAGGGGGGACTCCCAACACAGAGGCCCAAGCTGAGGTAGAACCGGGCCCAAGTATGGATACTGACCCTGTTGCAGAGGCCCTCCCAACCAAATACGAGATACAGGATATGTTCATTAGGCTGGAAAACTCAATTAAAGCAGAAATCCTTAACGTTAGGACAGATCTGGGACATCTCTTAAAGCGAGTAGAAGAGGCGGAGAGGGTGGTGGAACAGCAGGCCCAGGACATAGAGATCCTTAAAAAACAAGTAAAAACCCTCCAGGGGGAACAATATGAGTTGAAGTACAGATTGGAGGAGCAGGAAAACCAAAACAGGCGGCAAAATTTAAGGATTAGATCCATACCTGAGCAGAGAGGGGAAGACTTGTTTATAGTGATGAAAGAACTTTTCAATCCACTTCTAGGAAAGAGCCCAGAGGGTGAACTTAAAATTTACAGAGTCCACAGGATAAGAAAGCCCCCTAATATCAGAGAAGATGTGCCCAGGGACATCATAGTAAAGTTCCATCAATTTGAGGACAAAGCAAAGATCTGGAATAATTTAAGAGGGGCACAACCATTGAAATTTCGTAATCAGGAGGTCCAAATATTCTCAGATTTGTCAGCAGGAACTCTGGCGAGAAGACGCCAATTAAAACCGCTGCTGGACTTACTGAAGGGAGCCAACTTGAAATATAGTTGGGGTTTCCCGCTGTCGTTAAGTGTGACAAAGGAAGGCAGGACATTAAAAATGAAACATATGGGGGATTTGCAGGTCTTTTGTAGGAACTTAGAGATCTTAGTTCCAGTTATTCCAGATGGGGTTATGCCTTGGTAAAAGGGTTGAAGATCATAGCCAATACAATTAAAGGGGGGAGGTGTCGGGGGGGTGGGCTGGGTGGGTTGGGTTAATGGGGGGGGGATGGGGGGGCAGGGAAGTGGAGTAAACAGGGGGTTAGAAAATGGTCCTCCAAGGGCCCGCCCCCATTTTAGGGAGCAGGGCCACCACGGCTGTCCATGACCAGTGTCCCACCCTGGAGCATGAAGGGAAATGGGTCGGAAACATGTCATTCTCTATACTGCATCCCAACGGCCAAGTAGTGGCTGAGGGAGGGAGGGGGGGTTGGGGGGAGGGGCGGTGGAGGGGGAGGGGGGTGGTTGGGTGCTGGGGGGATGGGGGACGGGCAGGAGGGGGGGTGGGAGAGGGGAAGGGAGGGGGTGGGTTTGGGGGGGAGGAGGGGGGGTGATAGGGGGGTTGCCCCCGCAGATGCACAACAACTAGTAAGGCTGATGAAGGCCGGGATAGAGGTTAGCTGTGGGTCCTACAATGTAAAAGGGTTGAATTCACCAGGGAAGAGGCGGAAAATTCTGAATGAATTACAGAGGTATGATGCAGATGTGGTCTTCCTGCAGGAGACCCATCTGGTGCAGGAGGAAAACTTCAAGCTGAATTCAAAGAATTTCCCAGTCTGGGTATGCTGTGATTCACCAATTAAAAGGGGGAAGGGAGTGGCTATCGGGTTCTTGAAAAGGATCAAATTCACACTAATCGAGAAGCGGGTGGATAAAGAGGGGCGGTTTTTGTTTGTAAAAATTAACCTAGGGGACAGGAAATACACATTGGCTAATGTTTATTGCCCGAACAGAGACCCGATAAAATATTTCTCCCGGACCCTTTCGAGTTTAAATGCATTTAAGGAGGGGGAAACAATTTTGGCGGGTGATTTTAATTTTTGTTTGGACCCAGCCTTGCATAGGTCCTCTGGGACCCGGGACACGGGGAAGGGGTCACTGTTGAGATTAGGGAGAAAGCTGCACGATAGTCAGCTTATCGATGTCTGGCGGGTACAGTACCCCAAGGTGAGGGACTAGTCCTTCTTTTCCCCGGTCCACAGGACCTATTCAAGGCTGGATTACCTGATGGTCGACCATAGCCTGCTGGAGTGTATAGTAGAGTCAAAGATTGAGGCTATGACCTTATCAGACCATGCCCCAATTCTGATGACGGTAAAGCTTAGGGGCCTTTCAAGGGTCCCGTTCTCTTGGAGGTTTAATGAGGTCCTTCTCATGAAAGATACAGTTGTCGAGAAAATCCAGAAGGAAATAGATGAGTTTTTTATCCACAATGAGTCGAGCGAGACAACGGGGGTGGTTTTATGGGAGGCCTTCAAGGCATACATAAGGGGGGGTCATAATTTCTATAAGCTCAGGTGAGAAGAGAGAAAGGGAAAAAAAGAAAGAAAGTCTTGTCGCTAAAATCTACCAGTTAGAACAACTCCATAAAGCTTCGCTGGGAAGTGAAGAAGCCACATTCAAAGAATTGACACTAAAAAGAGAAGAGCTTAGGGAGTTATTAGAAGAAGAGATGGCAAAAACTAGGAACATACAGCTAAAAAGGTTTCACACGAAAGGTAATAAGGTGGGGAAACACCTGGCGTCAGTAATTAGACAAAAAAAAACACGAGAATTACATAGAGAAGATCAAAAATAGTAAAGGTGAAATGAGGTATACCACCAAAGAGATAGGAGAGGAATTCAGACAGTTTTATGCACCGCTTTACTCGGTTGGCAGGGATGGAAAAAATAGGGGAAACAAGGAAGAGAAGATGAAGGAGTTTTTAAAAGGGGCAGGACTTCCTATGCTGACGGAAGCTGATACATTAGAGCTAGAGCGCCAGATAACGGAAGAGGAGATTTATTTGGCACTAAAGTCTTCACCCCCAGGCAAAAGTCCGGGGCCAGACGGCTTTACAAGCAATTTTTACAAGAAATTTAGTAGTACCCTGGTCCCTCGGCTGTGCCAAATTTGGAATGGTCTAGGGAAGCAGGGAGAATTGTGTAGAGATGCCCTGTTGGCTGCAGTAACACTTATTCCAAAGGAGGGGAGAAGCCGGACTTTGTGCTCGAGTTACAGGCCGATCGCGCTTTTAAACGCGGACACCAAGTTATATGCGAAGGTGTTGGCAACTCGGCTTAGAGAGAAAATGTCCTTCCTGGTCCACCCAGACCAGGTGGGATTTGTCCCTGGGAGGGAGGGTAGGGACAATGGGGTGAGGTCCCTCCTGATAATGGAGGCATTTAGAACGAGCGGGGTCCCCAGTCTACTCCTGTCAATCGACGCCGAAAAAGCGTTCAACAGGGTAGACTGGGGATTCATGTTTCATACACTTGAAGTAATGGGAATAGGGCCCATAATGCTAAAATGGATAAAAATTCTATACAATCAGCCCTTAGCATTTGTAAAGGTTAATAATACCCCCTCAGCACAATTTGTTATGAAAAACGGGATAAGGCAAGGCTGTCCTCTGTTGCCCCTATTGTTTGTTTTGGCCTTAGAGCCCCTCCTAACTATGATCAGGAAAAACCCGGATATAAGCGGCTGTACAGTGGGTGAGGAGGAACACAAACTAGCCGCTTTTGCGGATGATGTGCTTTTCTTTGTTTCTAACCCTAGAATTATGATACCAAACTTGCTGTCCACCCTGAGAAACTATAGTGAGCTCTCAAATTTTAAAATAAATATAGTCAGAAGCCTTAATAATAAATATCAAAAAACTGGAAGCGCATAGACATGGTGAAGTGTTCCATTTCCCATGGAAAGATAGTTTAAAGTACCTGGGGGTTAATTTAATATGCGATAAAGCGAAGCTGTATAGGCAGAATTTTATTCCTCTATTAAATGAAATAAAAAGGGAAATAAATAGAATTAAATGCTGCCCCCGTCTCGTGGTTAGGGCGAATTCATTTAGTAAAGCTGGTGCTCGCACCAAAGGTTCTATATAAGATGCAGATGCTCCCGATCCCCCTCCCGGAGAATTTTTTCAGAATGTTGTCCAGTCTTATAAATAAATATGTTTGGGATAATAAAAAACCAAGGATCGCCCTAAAGATATTGAGGAGGGAAAAATCAAGTGGAGGGCTGGCCCTCTCAGATTGTATCATAAAGCAGTAGTTCTAGCACGGGCACTGGATTGGGCAAATAGTAGGGAAAATAAAAGATGGGTTAGTTTAGAAAAAAGGATGAGTAACACACAATTAAATCACTTGATTTGGAACCCCCTACACCTCAGGGGGCTGGGAAAGGATACACATTACATTACACACCTCACATTTAAAATTTGGGATCAGTTACACACAAATAACAAATGGGACTACAATTCCCCTTTAATGTTTTTAAAAGAGAACTTACTCTTCCCTCCGGTAATGGAGAAAGTGGGGGGTAATTGGATACTGGATAGAGAGGCACAAGTAAGGGGTATTATTAAACGAGGAAAAATTTGCACTTTTCATTAAATAGCAGCACAAGAGGGGGTTTGGATTTTAAACGGGTGGAGATACGGCCAGATAGCACACTTTATTGCTAGCCTCCCTGGACCATTAAGGGAGGGAGCAGAGTATAGACCGATAGAGAAACGTTTTTGCAAAGAGTTGAAGAAGGGTAAAATTTCAGACATTTATAAAATCTTGGTGAGAGAAAGGGGGACGGAGTTACCTTCGTTTACCAGAAAATGGGGGGAGGAGTTGGGAGCTTATGGTGATAATGAGAAAGTAAGGCGCATCTTGGAGGCGACGCATGGAACGGCAGTTGACACAAAAACCAGAGAGAGCAACTATAAGTGTCTGACTAGGTGTTATATGACCCCGGTCAGAGTTAGTACATTTTCACCAGATAGGTCCCCGAACTGCTGGAGAGGTTGCGCGTCCCCAGGAACCATGTCACACTTGTGGTGGGAATGCCCAAAAATAAAAATCTTCTGGCAAGAAGTGATCAAGATAATTGAGGAAATAACAGGGAAGGCGATCCCCCTTGACCCCTGGGACTGTCTGTTCCATATGTCGGAAGGGGGAACGAGAGGGTATAAAACTTCAATAGTGCCGGTATTATTAAACTCAGCTAAAAATATCATCCCAAAGAAATGGCAGGAACAAGAAGCGCCCAGGATAGGAGAGTGGGTGGCTAGAGTTAATGAAATATATTTCCTGGAGCGAGTTGAGGCAGGAGATTATATAAGAAGGGACCAAAATATACAAGGGGGTAAATGGGATTGCTGGACCAAATTTAAAAAATCCGAGCGCTATATTGAAGTAATTACGTTGTAGGACGAGATCCGGAACATAAGAAATCACCAAGACTTAAAGAGACGAGAGGGAAGCTGCAGGGGCTGGGGAGGGGGGGTGGGGGGGAGGGGAGAGATCAAACTGGGGAGAGTATATAGGACACAAGCTCGAGAGTTTTTGGAATTTTTGTAGTAATATCTCAATGTATTCCCCCTATTTGTATGGGGTTGGCTGTTTTTTTTTTCTTTTTTGTTTGTTTTGTATGAAGTTTTGAAAAATTAAATAGAGATTAAAAAAAAAAAAATGTTTGTTTTCATTTCAATGGGTTTTTTTGGGGAGGTTTTTTTAGTCTTTTGGGTCATTCATTATGATTGCAATTCGTAAATTTGTGAATTACAAAATTCGTAAATTCAGACATTCGTAAATTCGAAAATTTGAAAATTCAGAATTTCGTAAATTCGAAAAAATAAGAAAGAAAAATCCGAAAATTTGAAAGAACGAAATCCAAAAATTCGAAATAATAACTAAATTACTAATAATAACTAACTATTAAATTATAGGTATTGGAATTTCCTTTCAAATTTGGCTGTTAGTGAACGTAACAAATACGAATTTATCAAAAGTTACGAATTATCCGAAACAACGAATGCCGCATCTAAACAAATGGAACGGAATGAAGTAATAATAAATAATAATAATAAAACGTTTTTATTGTTATTGTTATTTATTATTATTAATGTGTTACGTTCCATTTGTTTAGATAAGGCATTCGTTATTTTGGATAATTCATAACTTTGGATAAATTCGTATTCGTTACGTTCACTAACAGCCAAATTTGAAGGGAAATTCCAAATTAATTAATAGTTATTATTTCAGATTTTGGAATTTTCGGGTTTTCGGATTTACGAATTTATGAAATTAAGGATTTTAGAATTGTAGAATTCACAAATTTTCTGAAAAAATTGCTAAACGGGTTTTTGTTAATTAGGATGTTTCTGAATGAACAAATTTGCCGAAATACGTTAAAAAACGAATTTGGAACGAAACGAATTGCACATGTCTACTTCTTTGGAATGTTTCTCACACATAGGACTGCTGCCCTAAACACGACTTGCAGGAATGTGTGAAAACATGCAAAAAGTATCAGTCATTAATCATGCAACCTGTAAGCATATTTTTATAGCCATTTAATGATTTCGTTTTTTTAAGCCTATTATTTATACTTATTCAATAGCCCTCTGTATGCAACCATGTCAAACACAGTAGCATAGCCAAAATATGCTATGTATATAGCCACCCCTTTTTTTGATTTGGCAGCTTCTATTGTTTCAAAATCTATCACTTTTGTTTTTTAGCAAATAATCTTGCATATGGTATTTTACCAATCCATGAACTATCTTTCCTGAAAAAAAAAGGTAAACATAACAATTCTGTAGTTACTGGGTTAATTCTTGAATCGTGTTAAGTACTGTTACCACTATTATTTAATACCAATCCATTGGTACCAAGTCAGTCATTAAAGAGTAAAAAAAAAATTGAAACAATGGACAATGAGGACTCATGAGTATAATCCGGTCCAGATGCTTTATTCATATTTATTTTAAACTGTTTCTGGACCATATCAGTGATGAGCCACTTGGGTGCATCTGAATTTGTGTTAAAATCATGAACACATTGCACCAGCACCACTGATCTGCTTTGTCTACATAGAGCTAAAGAAGGTGGTGGTCTCAGCGGGGGGCATCGATAGTTTCAAGAAACTATTAGATTAGCACCTGTGAACGACCGCAACATACAGGGATATACAATGTAATACTGACACATAATCACACACATAGGAATGGACTTGTGTCTTTTTTCAACCTCACCTGCTATGTAATTATGTAACTATGTAAGGTATTTAAATGGTTTATTTTTCCTGTGTCCCCCATGGCAAACACATATTTATTGGATTAGAATGCCTATATGTTCAGACCTGTTCTTTTTACAACTAATATATTTAGAGATTGTGTTTGTCTTATTTTTTAAATAAAACAAAACGGTTATGATATTTTTTTCTTTTTGTCTATGCAACTCTGACATCATGTAAATGTTTGTTCAGATGTTACATAGTTACATAGTTAGTCAGGTTAAAAAAAGACACAAGTCTATCCATATCAACCGAAAAAAAAAATACAATCCCATATACACAATCCTATACCAACAGTTGATCCAGAGGAAGAAAAATCCCAGCAAATAATGATCCAATTTGCTATAGCAGGGGAATAAATTCCTTCCTGATCCCCCAAGTGGAAATCGGATTTTCCCTGGATCAACTTTACCTATAAATGCCGGTACCCAGTTATATTATGTACATTTTGGAAAGAATCCAGGCCTTTTTTAAAAGCAATCTACTGAGCTTGTAGAACCACCACTGGAGGGAGTCTATTCCACATTTTTACAGCTCTTACTGGGAAGAAACCTTTCCGTATTTGGAGATGAAATCTCTTACTCTAGACGTAAAGAGTGCCCCCTTGTCCTCTGTGATGACCTTGAATAACTCAACACCAAATTCATTGTATGGACCAATTATGTATTTGTACATGTTGATCATATCCCCCCTTAATCTCCTCTTCTCAAGAGGGAATAAATTCAGCTCCCATAATCTTTCCCCATAGCTGAGCTCCTCCATGCCTCTTATCAGTTTGCCCTTCTCTGCACCTTCCCCAGTTCCCCAATATCCTTTTTGAGAACTGGTGCCCAAAACTGAACTGCATATTCCAGATGAGGTCTTACTAATGATTTGTACAGGGGCAAAATTATATCTCTTTCTCTGGAGTCCATACCTCTCTTAATACAAGAAAGGACCTTGCTCGCTTTGGAAACCGAAGCTTAGCATTGCATGCATTCATTGAGTATTATGATCTACTAAAAACCCCCAGATCCTTTGCATTTATCAACATTAAACCTCATTTGCCACTTTGCTGCCCAATTAGACAGTACATTGAGGTCAGCTTCTAAATTGGAGACATCCTGTAAGGACGTTATTCCACTGCATAAAGATATTAAAATGTAAGGGTCCAAACACTGAACCTTGGGGTACACCACTGATAACCTTAGATTATTCGGAGTAAGAATCATTAACCACTACTCTCTGAATCCTGTCTTTTAGCCAGTTTTCTATCTATTTACAAATTGATCTTTCCAAGACTTTACCTTACACATGAGCCGCGTGTGGGGAACTGTCAAACGCTTTTGCTAAATCCAAGTATACCACATTCACAGCCACCCCTCTGTCCAAGGTTTTGCTTACCTCCTCATAAAAAGAAATCAGGTTTGTTTGACAACTTCTGTCTTTCATGAATCCATGCTGACTGTTGCTTAAAGTATTTTTTTCCAGCAACAACTGGTCTATGTGGTCTTTTATTAAACTCTCCAGTAACTTCCTGACTATAGAAGTTAAACTAACAGGTCTTGGAAAAGACTTTGATCCCTTTTTAATATGGGCACCACATTGGTCCTGCGCCAATCCAGTGGATGTTTATTTTGTAATTGTCATTTTCTTTTTTTCATTGATTACAACTCTCCCACTTCCGGACCGGCTCACGACGATATTTGTTGGCACTTTGAAGAGGGATATCGTTGTTATGGCAGCAGCTAGCTACCATAACCCAGATATCCTCTTCTTCAGTGAGCGGTCTGGTTTCAGATAAAAGTGGTCTCTGCGGCGGATTCACGTGCAGAAGCGAACGCATACGTGAGCAGTGCCCGCATATGAAAACAGTGTTCAAACCACACATGTGCGGTATCGCCGTGATCATGAGTGAGATCAATAATTCTAGACCTCCTCTGTAACTCTTTAAACGTCGCCTATGGAGATTTTTAAGGATAATTCCACGAGCGGGCGCAATTTTGAAGCGTGACATGTTGGGTATCACTTTACTTGGCGTAACATTATCTTTCACAGTATAAAAAAAAAATTGGGCTAACTTTACTGTTGTCTTATTTTTTAATTCAAGGAAGTGTATTTTTTCCAAAAAAAGTGCGCTTGTAAGACCGCTGCGCAAATACAGCGTGACAGAAAGTATTGTAATGACTGCCATTTTATTCTCTAGGGTGTTAGAAAAAAATATATATAATGTTTGGGGGTTCTAAGTAATTTTCTAGCAAAAAAAACTTTTTAACTTGTAAACAGCAAATCACAGAAAGAGGCTCGGTCCTTAAGTGGTTAAAGTGGTTGTAAACCTAGTTACACCATTTCTCCCTACAGGGAGAATAACGTCATCGGCGCATGTGCTGTGAAGAAACGCCCCCCCCCCCCCCCCGTGCCGTAAAACCCATCAGGGTTTACTTCCTCTTTAAATAGGCATGTCACCCTTATCTCAAAATTTACAACAAAGGCATCTTTAGAAGTGTTTAGTAATCTTGGCTTACAAACGGACACATATAGATAATTGCAGGCTTTTTATTGTTCCCACACCTTATTTTTGCTAATATTTCCCCCCTTCTTCTCATAGTGGCCATTTTTACTAAGAGCAGATGAACCCATCTTCCTTTACTTCCTGGAACTCTGGATATGCCTCCTGGTACATGTGACAGTGCACATTATCTGAGAGGTAAGGCACTGGTAATGTAGGCTTCCTGAAATGCACCTGTGAGGCCCTGATTACATCACCAGTGCTTTAGAGACCAGGAAGTGGAAAAACAGTAATTGTTAGTAAAAGCAAAAAAAGGTTTGTTTAAAGCCCATAAAATATTGTAGGGATTAATTGCTATTTTATGTCTAGTGGGATAAGTAAAGGGGATATATTTAGATAATCAAACTCTTCCCTGCAGCAAGACTGGTCCCTGCAGCTTCTGCACCCCTGTGCTCTAGCGTTCTGGGGTCTTGATGTCTTCAGAGTATGGTCCGTACCACTGCTCTAGATGTAAGGACACTGAAGGACAGTCCACTGCTAGATTATGGGGGCACGCCACCTGCAGGTCGTGCAGAGGATCAAGTAAGAGAAATGGTTTATCCACTCTTCTAGACAAAAGGAACTAGTAACACTTGCAGTGCAGGCAAAGTCCCACTGCAAAGATTCTTTTTTTTTTCTGCCTGAAGTTTGGCTTTATATGTAGGATGTTTCTTATCAACATGCAGAGCTGCATGCTGATGGGATTTTTAGTGGTTGAGGGAAAGGTCCATTTTAATGCCAGAAATAAGTCAGGCAGATTTTGTTTTTAGCCTTTAAAGTCACTGCCCATGGGATTCAATTTTGAAATGTATACATCCTGTGCCTGTTGTTGGCTATATTTTATCCCAATATCAATGTTTTAGAGAGGGGTCCTTTGTATTGAGAAATTAGCTCTATTTTTCCTTCTAGTGTGTGCTTGTTTACACACTTTTTGACCTGCGCTATAGGCGAATGACAGCTACAGCACGGTCGGCCAGTTTTGGGAGGCCATCATATGACGTCCTCCTGTCTTCCCGGGCGGCACACTCTGTGATCGCAGTGTCCTCCAGACACTTGATCACAGATTGAGGTAAAGAGCCAATCAGCGGCTCTTTACCAAGTGATCAGCTGTGTCCAGTCAGTGCAGGTATAGTCCCACTGAAAAGAATCATTTTTTTTTCTGCCTGAAGTTTGGCTTTATATGTAGGATGTTTCTTACAGCACCTATCAGTGCTGCTTACCAATGCCCATCAGTGCCTCCTCATCAGTGCTCACCAGTACCGCCTCATCAGTGCCCATCAGTGCAGACTCATCAGTGCACATCAGTGAAGGAGAACAATTACCTGTTTGCTACATGTTATAACAAACTATGAAAAAAAATGTTTTAAAAAGATTTTTTGTCTTTTTTCGTTTATTTAGCAAGAAATGAAAAAGCCAGTGGTGATTAAATACCACTAAAAGAAAGCTCTATTTGTGAAAAAACAATAAAGATTTAATTTGTGTACAATGGGTACACTGCTGCGCCGGATCACGTACCTAGTACGTGATCCAACACTACTGGGTCTGGGGCGCGCATGTGCGCTGCAGGGGACCTTCTCCCAATATACACAGCGGGTGCTGATCTGTGGGTACCCTGGACTCAATGTCCCCGTCACCCGTCAATCATCTAGCACAGAGGCAGAACATCAATCTGCCTATGTAAACAAGGCAGATTGCCATTCTGTCAGTAGGGAGGGCATGGATCCTATGTGTTCTTGCAAAGCAGTGACATGGATCCATGCCTTTCCCTAGTAATAGCACTTCTCACAGTACCCAAACACACTAGCTAGGCACACAGTTAACCCTTTGATCGCCCCTGATGTTTAACACCTTCCCAGACAGTTTTATTAGTACAGTGACAGTGAATATATTTATTTAGTGTCCGACTGTTTGACGCAATATCGCAATCCCACTGTAAGTTGCTGATCACCGCCATTACTAGTAAAATATAAAACATTTTTTTTTTAAATATCTCATAGATTGTAGATGCTATAACTTTTGCACAAACCAATCATTATACGCTTATTGGGATTTTTTTTAACAAATATGTGCAGCACATACTGGCCTACATTTATGAAGAATTATGAAGAAAATACGGTAGTTAAAACCTCTGCCAATTTATTTTAGTGTATTATTGGTAAAATTTCTCTTTACTTCCTTTTCCAGAGCTACAATAGGAAGTTAGAGGAAGTCTCCCTCTTAGACAGCTCTCCCGGGAACAAGTGTCCCCAATAGATAATTTTACCTTACCTTTTGATCTGGAGAAAATTAGAAAATTTTATATTTTTTCTCACTTTGTTTCTTGTTGATTATTATATTCATGACAAATAGAGTGGTATTCCCTCCAAGGGGGACACAGACAGCAATACAATCTTGACAAGAGGTCCAAATCTTGACCCTTCCCCACACTATCCAAAAAAAAAAAAAAAAAGAGGGTGTTTCCTAGAGATAAACTTTAAGAGAGCGTTAGGATATTCTCTTCATTCGGCACCGAAAGATACTAGTCCTAGTAGCTTGTACCAAGAACAAATATACTGTAGAAGCTGAACATTTCTTTAAAGGGTCCCATGGTAGCATATGCTGATTTGTGAAATCAACAGTAGGTTCAACGTTTTGTGAAATAAATAAGCCTGTGTCTTTATTCTGCGTCCTACCACAACATGAACATCTTTGTTCTGGCATACAAACATTCCAGACAACATTTGTATAAAAGTTTCCTACTACCAACAGAATTATTTACACCCACATACACCACCGCTGCCTCAGCAAAAATCACTTCACTCACAAACAACTGAATGAGTCTCATTAGTTCATTAACATTCTGACACACAAGCAGATCCAGCAGTACTCATTGCAAATACTTAATTTGTATACAGAAATCTTGATATTTGTTAAAAAAAATAATATATATGAAAAGCAAAATTCTAAGCATTTCTTAATAACTGTTAGTTAGAGCAAATTGAAGCTAATAATAAGCTTGTTGATTGATTCAAAAACAAAGCAAAACTGAACAAGGGCAATGATTTATTACCTGATCAATATTATATTTGTCTTGTGAATTTGCTAACTGATCAATACTATATCTGTTGAGCATACTAGCCTAATGATCTACAAATTCCAGTCTGCAAGTATCTAACAGTAGATGAAGCAGTAAATGAATACCTGCACCACTGTTACAAAAATTAATGTAAGATATTTATGACTGTTGAAGTTGAAAGCGTGCTAGTCATCATAGGGAGAACAATGTATTTTATATATAAAGTATATATTTTTCTTTTTTGAATACTGTAAATTCAGATCAACAGCTAATATGAACAACTACCCTGTCATAGAAAACTAGTCTGCCTTTATTTTTATATTTTTGGAGGGGGGGGGGGGGTAAACTTTTTAACTTTTTTGTCTTGAGTATACACCATCAAGCCAAAGTCATATCTCTTTGGTAAAATACATTTAACCATTTATAAGAGGAGACCTCTATTTAACTTCTTGTCTTGAGGCCCTGGTTCCTTCTGCCCACACAATGCTCCCTGCATGGTCATTTAAAAAAGCAACACATCATATGGGCTGGCTTCTTCTTTCTTGTTCTCTGAACCAGCCTGCCAATAATGTCTGCGCAAGATCTGCATAAGAATCTCATTCTTAGTTTCATCTCTGCCTTGTCCCACTGGGATTTTGCAAGACTGCAGAATCTTGCAGTTTATTAACAAGTTCTCCCTGGAAGGTACTGGTGACATAGCTTTGACAGGGAGCAGCTCTGATGCCCTGGCTACATTACCAGCGCCTACTGAAAGCCAGGACATGGGTAAAAAATGTAATTCATCATAAATGCCCATTTAAAGCAAAATAGCTAATGTCAACTTGTTGAAAAATCTTAAATTTTATATTTTTGTAATTCAGGCTCAGTAGAAAACAATGTGCCCTAACAGTTTGCTGTAGATAAAGACTGCTATATTCTTTGTTAAAGTAATGGTCTGACATGCCTTCTGCCTTAAGAATTAACCTTTTCAGGAATTCAGCAATGACCATCCACAATTTCCATATTGCAACCATCCCCAGATGCATGCTTACCTCGCAATCATGGTTGTGGCCTCTGCTGTTTGCTTAAAGGCAACTTAAAGGCAACTGAGAGATCTGCAGTACACTGGAAATTTGAGGGTAAAAAGGATAACTGCACTTTATTTAAATGAGCACTTGTTCTTAAAGTGGAACTGAATTCAAAAATAAAATATTTACTGTACTAAAAATGTAGAAATGTCAGTTGTGCCTAAGCAGTAGAGGTGGGTTGAATACCCCCCCAGTTTGGTGCACACCAAAACATAGCAAAAATTCGGACCCAAACCCCATTGAAGTCTATGAAACATGAGCTTGAAAAATCAAAAGTCCTATTCTTGTGAGCAAGCCAGGGGTGCTGAAGCACATCAAGGAAGTTTGGATTTGGGTTGGAGACATCACTGTATGCAGCCAATTCACTGATTATTAAAACACTGCAAGAATGCTAGTTTCATGCTAGGACATACACAATGCACTACACTGTGGTGTACACATGCCTAAATCCTTACGCTTGTAATTGTGCATAGAGTCTAACTGTAATTTGCAACTTTTTGAAATTATAAATATCATTTTTCACCATACATTTTTTTCACACACAAGGCACAGTCAACTCTTATAGTAAACATTTGAATTTGAGTTTAATCTTTTTCAGTTTTTCAGGTACATAGATGTATTAGATATGTCAATATTCATTTTTCACTTTAGAAAAGAACAACATTAAAGGATATACCTAAAAATGCGTATATTGTTTGTGGTAATTGTTGACATCATACCTGACGCATTTGTAATGCTCTATACTATTGCCTATATTTTTACAGATTCTACAAACCGCGACTCTCTAGATATGATTGAAAGATGTATGTGTCTAGTGTGTCTAGATGCACCAACAGGTGTAGAGCTGAATGACACCAACAGAGCTCTTCAACTTCTTCATGGTGGAGGTTACAACAAAAATGGTGGAAATCGATGGTATGATAAGCCTATGCAGGTAAATCTTTTTTTTACTTATTCTGTTTCATTAATTTTATTCAGTTTTAACAAATGGTTAATCTGCAAAATTTGCGCCCACGCAGGGGCTAGTATTAAAGTTGGAACAGGTATTAGCTCATAAGAAGAGCAAAAATGAAGTGACACAAATAGAAAACATGCAACAGTAGTAAATTCAGGTGCGAAGGATACCGTCAGGAATCAGGGGTCCAAAGAGGCTCCCCACAACTATCGGGGTACCCCCTAGGCCCCTCGAAACCCAGAAGGTGGTGCAATGTACAGCCAAAACTGAACTAACAAAGATAGAGTGGCAGAAGACAGAAGAAAGTTAGGCAGACAGGAGAAGCTGAAGAGAGGGAGGTCGCTCCCCTACCGAGTACAGAGCTACAGGAGGGATAGGGGAATCTAGGAAAGAAAGGGAAGACCAGGAGGATGGGGACCAGGAGATGGGGAAAAGGAAAGGGCTCGGGAACATTCGGACTGCCTGGGGGGAGGGTAGGAAAGGCATAGGACAGGCACAGTTTCCAAATTTTGAGGAACTTGGCATGAGTGTCCCCGCGGATGCTCGACATCTGTTCATTAAGCATTAACGTGGTCATGCGCTCTCTCACCCCCTGAAAGGGGACAGATGACTTTTTCCAGGTTTGGGCAATAGTTCTTTTAGCTGGTAAGAATAGGAAGGATGCAAGTTTCCACTGATAAGAAAACAGGCCTGTGTAATAAGGCAAAACTTGCGCTCCTTTTTTTTTACTTATTCAATGCTACTGGAAGCAGGTTAGAGGGGATTTAATGTTTTGGAAGTTCCCTAATACACCTTATCAACAACAATGGATAAATGTGTGTGTTCACCAATGTCAGAAGTATGCCAAGCAAAATAGGAGAGTTGGAAGCTTTAGTGCATGAAGAGAACTTAGTGTTAATTACTATTGCTGAAACTTGGCATTATTCTTCACATGATCAGCATATTAATATTACTGGCTATGCTCTCTTTCAAAGATATACGGTCAATTAAAAAGGTGGTTGTATTTTTTTTCAATGTAAGAAGTGATCTAAAAGAGAGTGTAAAAGAGAGCCTTGTTGATGGAGAGTGTGATAGTGCTGAGGCATCATGGGTGACATTGTATATGGGTGCACATACTTCAAGGTTAACTATTGGAATTTGTTACAGGCCACCCAGTATTAATGAGGAGGTGGAGATGCAACTCCTTGCACAGATAGAATAGGCTGCAAGGGCTGGGGCAGCAGTAATAATGGTAGCTTTTAACTACAGTAAAATGGCACTGCTGGAACACTAAAGGCGGATGTTTTTTTTTATCTATTACAAGATAATTTAAGGATGAAATTTGTAAAAGCCCAAGCTATAAATTATGCTCTGCTGGTAGTATCAAACAATGCAGAGCTTATTACTACTGTTTATATGAAAGAGCAATGGGGTATCAGTGACAATAACATGATTTAATTTAATGTATGCTGTAAAAACAAGCACATAGTGGAAAGATAAAAATTTTGGGAACAAATTTGCCAAGGCTGAGGGCTGATCTCCAAGACTTAGATTGGGAGGAAATATTATCATCAAAGAACACAGAGCAGAAATAGTAATATTTCAAATCAACTGTATGCAGACACCCAGCAAAATACAATCCTATGGGCATCCATAAAGTAAAAGAAAATTTAAAGAATAAAAATGTAAAAAAAAAAAAAAATCTTAATGGAAAGAACACTATCTTCACATATTGATGATCCACCCTGTCCATTTAAAGATCCTGTTTTATTCATACAGTAGAAGCTGTAGTAACAGCTTCTCGGAATGAAGTAGGCAAGCAGAAAGGGTGGGCATAGTTATGCACACTTGTCAAAGCTCCCTCAGTTCTATTAACTACCACTGCAGTGGATGATTATGGTGGCGGGGGGGGCACTGAAGGGGGAAGATTTCTGCTAAACCAAGACAGAGCAGCACAAGGGACACCACCTTGGTGGTAAGTAATATCCCTTGTGCTATTTATTTTATGTTTGTTTGTTTGTTTGTTTGTTTGTTTGTTTCTTTGGGGGGGGGGTTATTTTAAGTGAATCTAGGCTTTAAGAGCCTGTTTACTCCTTTGATAAAAAGGAACAATCTTACCCGAGGGTAATGTTTTCCTGTTTTCAGAGGTTACCAACTTGAAAGGCAGATCATGGAGATTGTCCTTAGTAGCAAGGGACAGCAGCTTATCCAGACTCGGGTCTGCATGTACCACTGTAACCTAACAGACAAGGCTTGGGTGTCACAGTCACAAGACTTTCTGAGCAAGCATGAGCACCTCTGGTTGCAACCACTTTTTTAAAATCATAAACCTAGGACCTCATGGGTTTTTCAGGGTGTGAACACATACTACAAACAAATCATGGTAATCCCTACCCTAGCTATGATTTCTCCTTCAAGTTTAGTATACTCCTTGGAATCCTTGGGGTTGTAATACAAAGTACACATTTTGGGGATCCCTTGTTAAAAAGGGTGCTAGCAGATCAGACCACTATTCCTTGGATAGCTTCTCCCGTTGAGTGACTCTCTCAAAGATACTGAGGTAAAACACATGACATGTAGGACATATCATTGGCAGTCAAAGCGTTAATGCTGTAGCCCAGCCTGATTTCTGACAAGAATCAAAATATGTGCAAAACAGATGCAGGTTTGTTATACAATACATACAACAGGCATTGGACCACTGTGGACCACACCAAGGGGATTACTGAAAAATAAAAAACACAATCCATCCATCTGTTTCCAAACACAAGCTTACTAAAATAATCATATCTATCCCCTTAGATCTTTTCTTGAGTGCTGTCCAATATATGATAGCTAATTAGTAATTAGCACATGTTGTAGTTCATGTTCCAACCAAACCATCTTGTTTCTTTATTCAAAACTAAAATGAACTATACAATCAATCTGTACAGAGGCTGTTGACATTCATGCACAAATAAATAAATAGATTAAAGCCCAACTCCATCCTAAACTGTGGATAAGAGCTAGAACTTCTCTGGAGTTGTTAATGCTGCACATGTGGAAAATGTTCTTATGCCGCGTACACACGGTCGGACTTTTCAGCTACAAAAGTCGGACAGCCTGTCCGACATACTTCCGGCGTACCTTCGGCGGACTTGCAGCAGACTTTCTTACGAACGGACTTGCCCACACACGACCACACAAAAGTACGACAGCTTAGTACGCGGTGACGTACACCAAGTCCGACGAGACTATAAAACGGAAGTTCAATAGCCCGTACGACACCCTTTGGGCTCCTTCTGCTAATCTCGTGTTTATCTCGTGTTAGTAGAAGTTTGGTGAGAGACGATTCGCGCTTGTGAGACTCGTATTTTTCAGTTCGTTTTAACTGTTGTTCAGTCTGTGCTTGTGAGGTTTGTATCTGCTTTTCAGTGCGTTTGGTCAGTTGGCATTGAGAAATCTTTGTTTTATTGGCCGCTCGTTCCTGATTTTCAGGTCGTTCTTCACAGGCCTTGCTGTTCTTCAGTGCGTTCTGTTTAGTGCGTTCTGACCAGCCGACCGTTTTGAAACCATGTTACCTGTACGTACTCGTCGTCGAGCTCGTGCATTGTATGTGTTTGGTGCTGTAGTTTATTCTTCAGCCCAAGACCAGTCCATGAACAGGGCGAGGAGGAGTTCATGGACCAAGAATTGGTTGCTCCAGCGTGACCAGTTCTGTCACATGCCATTGCTCCGTGAGATCCGTGAGAATAATCCTGAGGATTTCAGGAACTTTCTCCGGATGACGGACCCTGTTTTTGACCGTTTGGTGGCTTTGCTGACCCCCTATATCAGCAGGCAGGATACCTGCATGAGGCAAGCCATCACTCCGGAGCAGAGGCTGGTCGCTACCTTGCGGTATTTGGCCACAGGGAGAAGCCTGCAGGACCTTAAGTTCTCGACAGGCATCTCCCCCCAGGCTCTGGGGATCATTATCCCAGAGACCTGTTCTGCCATCATCCAGGTCCTGCAGAAGGACTATATTAAGGTAAGATATTTTGCTTTTATTAGCATCACATGTTCTTTTATGTAATCTTTGATAATGTAATGTATTTCTTGCTTCAAACACTACTTACCATCATTGCAATATAGTGTGAATGTCCCCTTTTTATCCTCACACATGCTGGATTTTTTTCCTGTTATTTTTTGTCATGCATGTATATTTTCCTTCAATAACCTCCCCAGCATGCAGTGATGGGAACATATCTACCTAGTCTACTCATTTTGAATGTATTTTGTTTGAGTGTATTTAGTGTGCTTATAATTAGCAATTAGCTAGATTTCCCAACCCCCCCCCCCACCTAAACTCACTCCAAATAGTGTGCTGCTAATTAGCAATTATCTAGATTTCCCAACCCCCCCCCCACCTAAACTCACTCCAAATAGTGTGCTGCTAATTAGCAATTAGCTAGATTTCCCAACCCCCCCCCCCCACCTAAACTCACTCCAAATAGTGTGCTGCTAATTAGCAATTAGCTAGATTTCCCAACCCCCCCCCCCCCACCTAAACTCACTCCAAATAGTGTGCTGCTAATTAGCAATTAGCTAGATTTCCCAACCCCCCCCCACCTAAACTCACTCCAAATAGTGTGCTGCTAATTAGCAATTAGCTAGATTTCCCACCCCCCCCACCTAAACTCACTCCAAATAGTGTGCTGCTAATTAGCAATTAGCTAGATTTCCCAACCCCCCCCCCCCCCCCACCTAAACTCACTCCAAATAGTGTGCTGCTAATTAGCAATTAGCTAGATTTCCCAACCCCCTAAAATGTAATCAATGTTCCATCAGAGGGGGTGAGCAATCTGATAAGTGTGCCTTTCCATATTAGTTTTTCCTGAAGAATTAAATTATTTAATGTTATACTGATGCTGGGGAATAATGTTTTGAATTGTCTAATTTTATTGCAATGTTAGCTTCCAAATTAATTGATTTTGGTTTTCTTGTTTGATTCCCCAGTTTCCTTCAACGCCACAGGATTGGCAGACTGTGGCATCCCATTTTGCCAGCCGTTGGGACTTTCCCAATTGTGGAGGGGCTATAGATGGGAAACATGTCCACATTGTGCCACCACCCCATTCGGGGTCATACTATTTCAATTATAAAGGGTTCCACAGTATTGTTTTAATGGCGGTGGTGTCTGCACACTATGAATTTTTATATGTGGACGTGGGGAAGAATGGCCGGATGTCGGATGGAGGAGTATTTGCCCAGACGGAGTTCTGCCAGCGTCTCCAGAGTGGTGGCCTGGGATTGCCACCTGATGCGGATAATGTGGAAGGACTCCCCTTTGTCTTCATTGCCGATGAAGCCTTCGCTCTGAGCAAGCACCTCATGAGGCCATTCCCCCAAAGAACCCTCACCCCGGAGAGGAGGGTTTTTAATTTCCGGCTGGCCAGAGCTAGAAGAGTGGTTGAGAATGCGTTTGGAATTCTGGCCAGCCAGTTCCGCCTGTTTCAAACAGCCATTAATTTGGCGGAATACAAACTTAATTTTATCATTTTATCGTGCTGCATTCTGCACAACTTTTTAAACAAACATTCTCAGAATTATATAGGCACAGTTGGGCCTGAGGCCGGACTTATAGATGACAACCTTACGGGCCTGGATAATGTCCGTACTGGCTTGGCCCCCCAAAGTGCCCGTCAAGTTAGACAGCAATATGTTAATTATTTTATGGGTAGGGGGGCCATTGCAATGGGCCATGATATTTAATTTTTTTAAATAAAAAAAATATGGATGAAATCTTGAATTATATTTATTGCTTGCCTTTCTTTTGGGCTTTCTCCTAGGTTATGGTCGAGCAGTTGTAGTGCCAACTGTATTTTCATTTTAAATGTCTAAATAAAAACTCCATTGCCACTGTAAACAACTTTTTGACAATTATAACCAAACTGATACTGAGCATTGAAATAACAAACCACACATTTATTTAATTCCTATAAGGAGATGTTTTTATTAATGGTTGTTATGCATTCAGTTCTGCATTTAGTATAAAATGTTCATAGACAAAAATATAATGATATCTTAATAATTTCGAAAAATATAATTATATTTAAATATTTAGACATAATCCACAAAAAAATATTTTTGGCTTTTTGATTTTCGCAAACAGGCTTTTTTTTAAATTTTTTTTTAAAATCAAGTTTTTTTACTTTTTGGCGTTTTTTAAAATCAAGTTTTTTATGTTTTTTTTTTTTTTTTTTTTTTGCAAATAAAGTTTTTTTTTTTATTTTGTTTTGAAAATCAATTTTTGTTTTTTTTTTGGTTTTAAAATCTTTTTTTTTTTTTTTTTGTGTTTTAAAATCTTTTTTTTTTTTTTTTGTGTTTTAAAATCTTTTTTTTTTTTGGTGTTTTAAAATCAATTTTTTTATTTTTTTTGGTTTTTAAAATCAATTTTTTTTTCTTTTTTGTTTTAAAATCAATTTTTTTATTTTTTTTGGTTTTTAAAATCAATTTTTTTTTTTTTGGTGTTTTAAAATCAATTTTTTTATTTTTTTTGGTTTTTAAAATCAATTTTTTTTTCTTTTTTGTTTTAAAATCAATTTTTTTATTTTTTTGGTTTTTAAATTCAATTTTTTTATTTTTTTTGGTTTTTAAAATCAATTTTTTTTTTTTTTGGTTTTTAAAATCAATTTTTTTATTTTTTTTTGGTTTTAAAATCAAATTTTTTTTTTTTTGGGTTTTAATATCAATTTTTTTTTTTTTTTTTTTATTAAAAATATATTTTTTTTTTTTGGTTGTTGTTTTTTTGAAAATCAAGTTTTATTTTTTTGTGGATTTGGAATGTATTTTAAAGAAACAGCCCTCCTTTTTAAAATTAGGTTAAACAGCCATTTATGTTCAGCCAAAAAAATAAAGAGAAGGCCCAGAATGGGGTCAGCAAAACAGGAAATGAAGGACATGATCGATGTTTTGGGGTTTCAAAAAGGGCATTTAGATTCGACCCAAAACATCAATCATGTCCTTCATTTCCTGCTGCATACGATCCAGCCGATTCCGCATTTCATCCATGTCCTTATTCCAGGCCATTATTTGACCAATTAGCCGTTGGGCACTTTCAGAAGTGAAATAGTCACTTTGTGTACCTAAAGTGGAATGAAACCAAAAAATGTATTTAGAAATATGCACACATACATAGTTTACCTTACCATAATAAAGCTGTTGTCTCAGACACTGACCTGGTGGGGTGCCCATGTAGCCTAATTCCTCCACATCCTCGGGGGTGGCACTGTTGCTTGAATCAAGCACAACCAGATCCCCTAAAATAGAGTAGAAAAATTACATTAAACAAAAGGCAGCCATGCATAGATTACCGTAAGCTGGTGTGTCAGACACTCACCTGGTGGGGTGCCCATGTCGCCCACCTCTCCTTCCTCCACATCCTCAGTGGGGCTTGGGCTGATTTCCCAATCATGTTTGGCTTGGGGTGGACTGTCTTCTTGTTGGCTGAGTGATTTTTCCCCTAGGTGAAACCAAAAATTATTAATCTACTTAGCACACAGATATTTTAGTACATAGTCATTTTCTAAAACATTTGTAGTGAAGTGGTTTGTGTAGAGTTCCTATTTTACCTCCATATTTAAAATTATAAAGACATATCGGATAGATAGATATCAATATCTCAAAATATAGTTAATAATCTTTTGATCTCTCTCTCTCTCTCTCTCTCTCTCTCTCTCTCTCTATATCTGGAACAAAATCGATAAATATCTAACTAAATGTAATTAAAAAAAGATAACTTAAAATATTCCAAAAGAATGTTTTACATTTCTATATCTATCTATCTATATATCTATATCTATATTTTTTTTTTATATATATATATATATATTTTTATATATATATATATATATATATATATATATATATATATATATATATATATATATATATATATATATATATATATATATATATATATTTTTTTTAGATATATATATATATATATATATATATATATATATATATATATATATATATATATATATATATATATATATTTTTAGATATATATATATATATTTTTAGATATATATATATTTTTACATAGATCTATCTATAGATATGTAACGAGGTTTTGTAAAAGATCGTTTGAAACGATGAACAAAAAAATCGTATAGGAAGGAAAAGCACATGGAGCAGTATACAAGGTAATAAACACAAGAGAAAAACACGACAAGTACTTACTTTTTTTAAGCACTTTCCGGATCCGTCTATATTGATCCGGCTCCCTGAGTTTCAGGTCAGACCATCTTTTGCGAAGTTGATCTTGGGAGCGCTGTACCCCAAAAGAAGCCTGCAAAGTGTCCACGACCTTCGCCATTATTTTGGCCTTGCGCAAATTTGGCCGTGCGTACGGCCCATACTTCCCATCATAGTCGTCTTTGTGAAGAATGGCCACCATCTCCACCATTTCTTTAAAACTCATATTGGAGGCCTTAAATCTAGGCCTCACAGATTTTGTGGACGTTCCAGCCTCCGGGCTTTTTCCACTACCTGAGGACATGTCAGGTGTCTCCGCCATTATTTACCCCACTACGCGCCGTAACTAAAAATGGGCGGAGAACATGAGTTAAAATCGAACGTCAGGGGCGGGCGACGCAGGCGGAGTTTCACACATGCGTAGTGTATAAAGAGGGGCCTTGCGCACGTGTCGTACGTACGTTCTGTGCGTCGAATTAGGGGGCGGAGAACATGAGTTAATTTCGAACGTCAGGGGCGGGCGACGCAGGCGGAGTTTCACACATGCGTAGTGTATAAAGAGGGGCCTTGCGCACATGTCGTACGTACGTTCTGTGCGTCGAATTAGGGGGCGGAGAACTTGAGTTAATTTCGAACGTCAGGGGCGGGCGACGCAGGCGGAGTTTCACACATGCGTAGTGTATAAAGAGGGGCCTTGCGCACGTGTCGTACGTACGTTCTGTGCGTAGGTGATAGTGGACCAGGACGTTACAAAACGAAGGTAATTTTATTTTATTTTTTTGTTTTCTTTGTTTTTTTTTGGGGGGTTTTATGGTCATGACTTTGTAGCAAGCGGCCTATATGGCTTGATAGATTGATGAGGCCTACATAGGGAGAAGATGATGAGGGGTTAGCAGAAACCTATAATAAGTGTTTTTGGTCTTGTGACTTTCTCTTTTCCAGATATAATGAATCCCCTATTTAAGGATCCAGAGTTCCTTACAGCTTTTATTTCAAAATATCGAGAGATGAGGAATTTGTGGGAGGTGAAACACCCTCAGTATTATGCCAAGCATGTGAGGAAGTCAACGCTGGAGAGACTTCTGTCCTTTGTCCAGGCGACCATCCCGGGAGCAACAATGGAGACAGTGCTCAAGAAAATTGGGGTCTTGAGGAACATGTATAAGAGGGAGCATAGGAAGATCCAGGAATCAAGGAGATCAGGAGCATCAGCAGATGATGTTTATGTACCCAGGCTGTGGTACTACAATCAACTCCGTTTTCTTGATGACCAGAATGAAGCCAGGGCATCACTTTCAACCCTTCCCTCCACCCTTCCCTCCACCCCAGCAGAGGCTGATGAGGAGCAAGCTGGGTCTTCCATCCTGGATGAACCGGATATGACCATCTGGAGTCAGGTAAATTATTTTAACAAATATTTACTGTACTAATATTAATGATGTTAACTGGATGTTATAATTGTCTAAAATAATTTTGCACTCAAAATTGTGTATACATATCAAATGACAGTAGTGGCTAAATATGTTTGGCACCTGCTTGAAATAATTAGGGTGTCTGATTAGACTCCTTTATTAAAGAGATGTATTCACATTGAATTTGCTAGTCATGAGAAGCAAACTGTGTGTCATTGATGAACCCAAAAAAAGAAACTAAAACTATTGTCCTTTTTTTATACACAGGATGAGTCCATCCAGGAGGAATGTGGGGAAAGTGGCAGGCAGGAGGAGACCGGGCCCATGGACAGCCTGGAGGAGGCCGGATTCACCATCATCCTGGAGGAGGCTGGGCCCAGTGTCAGGCAGGAGGTGGCTGCTCCCAGTGAGGTGGCTGGGCCAAGTGAGGTGGCTGGGCCAAGTGAGGTGGCTGGGCCCAGTAGGAGCCTGACCCAATCCCAAGTGCCTCCCCTCCACCTTCCCAAAAAAAGGGCCAGGAAGGGGATGGTCACACAGGACGCATCCCTGCGCCTCATGCAAGAGGCCACCCGTTTTTTAACGAGCCCCCCCGAAGCGGAAGAATCCTATGGCTGCTACTTAGCCAGCAGGCTTCTTCAGATGGATTGGGAGCAGCGCCTCATTTGTGAGCGACTATTTGGGGAAACAATCCATAAGGGGCTGCAGGGCACGCTAACACAAAACACCCAACTACATGAGGCAGCCCCCCCTCCTCCTCCTCCTCCTCCTCCTGCCACAACTGAAACACCAGAGCCACAGCCTCAAAAGAAGGCTACAGGGAAGGCTGCAGGGAAGGCTGCAGGGCAGCGTGGAGGAAAGGCTGCAGGGAAGAGAAGAAAGTGATGACCTGGGTTCAGTCTTGTCTGACAGAAGACGCAGGCTGTTGTAGGACCACAGTCTGGGGACATCTAGATCATCTGCTGGTGCTGTTGATCTCTGGGATTCTTGGACCAGATTGTGCTCCCTCTTATATGGACTCCGCAAGATCCCAATTTTCTTGTACAACGACTTTTTCCAGCGTTGACTTCCTCTTTATTTTATTTTGACCATGAATAAATGGATCTTTTTTGAGTTTAGCAAAAGACTTTATGTGTTTTCTTTGAAATCATTGATTTTACACACAATGTTAAATTAACAAGGGACAACAATCTCATTGAGTTTGAAAAAACACACCAAAAATACATTACTAATGTTAATAATGTTCAAGTGGTAAGTCTTGAAACTAAAAAAAATCTACATAACCAAAAACGGTGCTTTGGGTTCACTTTATATAAAAACTAAAAAATAATCACTAGAAAAAAAAAATAGAATAATGGGTTCTTTGTGGTAACTTTACAAACCTAAAAAAAAAAAAATATAAAGGGAAAAAGTATTATTAGTATGGAAACATTGTTTTTAAAAAGCATACTATATCATTCATGAGATCAAAGAGAAAAAGAATCCAGAAATCAGTTTGGGAGAACTCTGATTATGAACAGCAAAACACCTTCGTTCTTTAGAACATTCGTAAAGAAGAAATAAAATGCGCTGCATTCAACGATCACAGATTTTACAGCGTGATGAATGTGCTACCTACAATACGAACACTAGTTTTACTAGACCGAGTGCTTCCGTTTAGTTTTTGCTTATGAGCATGCGTCGTTTTTTTGTCCGTAGGACTAGCATACAGACGAGCGGACTTCGGGGTCCGTCGTAGTTACGACGTAAAGATTTGAAGCATGTTTCAAATCTAAAGTACGTCGGATTTGAGGCTAAAAAAGTACGTTGAAAGTCCGGAGAAGCCCACAAACGATCGGATTACCAGCCAGCTTTAGTCCGTCAGCGTCCGTTGGACTTTTGTAGCTGAAAAGTCCGACCGTGTGTACGCGGTATTACACTTTCTGTACCTTTGAAACCATACAAAAAATGGGGGGGTGCACATAACTGACCCAGAAACGCAAAGATAACAATAAAACCATTGCCAAAAAGTCCAAGCCTTTCCTCACTCGTCCTACATGATTTTTGAATCTCTTTCTTATAATTAATGTGATATAAGTAAATATCGCAGGGATTTGTGACATTATCTGGAGGAAGGAGATGGTGAGAGAGCCGAGCCATGGTGTATGCAGTCTAAGTGTACCATCTGGATTTTCCATACCAAGACGAGATACAGGCTGTTGTTTGCTTGCCTTGTGGTAAGCGCAATAATTGTGTGTTTGCGGATTACTGCATGGGGTGTCACTTTTATTTTCACCATTGACGCTGGTCGGGTTTACCTAAGGGTCTCTTTTGGACTGATTTCAGATCATTACTTCACATTTGATTTTTATCTATTATATATGGACACTTATTTTTGATTCATAGATACATGTATAGACCCATACATTTCTCTAAATTTTTATTTTTATTTTTTAATGTTTTGCATACATATATGTACTTTCTAACGGAAGCTTTCAAGATTACTTCACGTGTTTCATTAATATTTTAGCGCGGTTATTTTTCTTTTTTAAATGTGATATAAGATTCTGTTAATCTGAGATAATTGGGTTATATTGCCAACTACAGAAGCATTTGGACAATAGCCATCCAGGTGTAACCCCTCTCACTCCCAGGATGCTTCAGTTTTGTAGAAATCAGTAGCAAAGTGCAGAAATCCTGTTTTCTTCATAGTTTTGCTTTTACAAGCTTGGCTGAGAGTAGCGGGAGCAGCGGGAGTCATTGGCTCCTGCCGCTGTCAGTCAAATCGGGTGAGGAGGGGGGTGCGGCCGAGCTGCATTGTGTGTGTCTATGGACACACACAGCCTGGTTCAGTAACGAGCTCACCCGTGTGCCCCCAAAGGAAGCGTCTTCCTATGGTGGCACACAGAGAAGAGGCAGAGCATAGAGCACCAGCGGGGGACCCCAGAAGAGAAGGTTTGGGAAAGCTCAGTGAAATACCCTTGCACAGAGCAGGTAAGTATAAAATCTTTTTGATCTTATTTTACAATGTGTTTAAGAGAAAAAGGTGGAACTTTGTCCTCATAGTCGATATAATTAGAGTATAATCTGTTGAGAACCTATGAAAACCTAAACCAAAAAAGTCGTATGTGCTCTCGTAATTCTAGGAATATTTGGAATTTAGTAGTACCCTTTGCATAACAGATCCTAAGAGTATATGACACTGCAGCCTGAGTACGTCAGACCTAAATTTAAGAGAGTCACTGTTCAAAATCAAATAGGAGCTACATCAAATGGATAACTAGTAGCAGATCATGCCTGCCACATATCCAAAATGTTCTGAAAAATGTTCAGGCTACCTCTGTGGTCATAGATTTAGATTTTGCAATGCTTTCTTGCAGGCAGCTTCTGCCTCCATCACTTCTTCCTTGCAGGCAGATTCTGCCTCCATTGCCACTTTTTTTTGAGCAGCTTCTGCTTCCACCTCTGCTTCCTTTCCTGCAAAGGCAACCTGCACCTTGGCAACCTCTGCCTCTGCATGAGCTTTTGTAAGATCTCTAAGTGTGGAAAATGTTGAGCTGGGTGATCTTGTCTAGTGGATGTTAAGTAATGAGATTTAGTTTCATACAATTGTGATATGTCTTTGTTGGTTAAGCTCAGTAAAGCTATTTAGCTCTTGAACAGACTCCTCTGTATTATTATATGATAGAAGAGAAGACTATTTTTTCAGATAGCATGTTATTGCTGTCACAAGTGTTTTATGTTAGCTTTGCAAGGGCACTACTTAGTTGCTCTGTATAATTGGATGTTTCATTAGCAGAAATCATGCATTCACATTTTTATTCAACATGTAATTTCTGCTCTGTTTCTTATAAAACGGTATACTTCAATAACTTTATGTTTTCTATAACTTTAAGCTTCAAGAAAGTATTAATTGCATGTTTGAGTCTAGCAAGCACCTCTACCTGTTGCAAATCAGCTTCATCTTGAGGAAGAGAAGGTTGCTTACTGTCTAATTGTAACAAATGTATAGATTCTTGTGGGACATGCTGTTATGTTTGTGTGTGGACATGTTATGCAAAAAAACAGGTGTTTGTAAAGAGCAGGAATAAACAATCCATCACAGCACATCCATTTCAGCAGCAGGAATAATCCCAGAAGCAACAGCCCTTGTAGTCCCACAAGCAAATTCAATACACAGATAATGTGGTGTATGCGCAGTATTGCAAACAGAAGACTACAGACTGTAGTGGTTAGGATAGTGTTATTGCCAGCAGATGTTAGAGTCTATTTTGCAGCCTTGAACTTACTCAGAGTACAGACAAGAAGATGTACATGTACTTTTTGGAACCAAAATAACCTTACAGTAGATAGCAAAGTGTATAAAGGCTTTAGAAATCTGTCTTCTTATAGTTATGTCTCCACTGATGTTATATGCACTGATATACCTCCATAGATCGCAATTTGTCAGAACAATATTGCCACTTTCTAATTGACCAGAATCCACAGACAGCTTAAAGTGGTTGTAAAGGCAGACTTTTTTTATCGTAATACATTCTATGCATTAAGATAAAAAGCCTTCTGTGTGCAGCAGCCCCTAATACTTACTTGAGCCCCATCTCTATCCAGCGATGTCCACGAGTCCCTCGGCCATCCGGGACTCTCCCTCCTGATTGGCTGAGACACAGAAATGGCACCATTGGCTCAATCAAACTCAGTTAGACAATCAGGAGAGAGAGGGGATGGGGCCAGGCTGCAGCTCCGTGTCTGAATAGATACACGGAACTGCAGCTCGGCTCGGGTACCCCCATAGCAAGCTGTTTGCTGTGGGGGCACTCAACAGGAGCACTCAACAGGAGGGAGGGGCCAGAAGCATCGGCTCTGGTAAGTATAACATGTTTAATATTTAAAAAAAACAAAAACAAGACTTTAATATTACTTTGATATCACTTTAGACACTCTGTCAGCACCTGTAATATGGCACATCTGTATGTGTGGTTACACACTGTATAACTATGAACAAAAATATAGATGCTGTAAAAGAGCATTTGGCACATATCCCAGTTCTATGTCACTTACCAGCATTGTGGCTGCTGAAATTGTAGATAACAGGGCAGTGCCCAGGGAGGCACCAAGAGCTCCTGCCAGGGACCCCAGAGGAGGAGGATCCAGGCTGCTCTGTGCAAAACCACCTTCACAGAGCAGGTATGTATAACATGGTTATTTTTTTAATAGAAAAAAAAAAACAAGACTTTACAATTACAAAAACTACCAATAAATGCTGTATTTCATGCTGTTCATACTCATTCAGTCACCATGAGATTTGTTTTCTGAATTCTGCAAAAAAAACCTAGTTCCTGCTGTTCTCTATCTCCCCCTTCTGTCCAAGTGATCAATTGAGCTGGGGATTTTGCAGAGCAGTGTTGGCAGCTCTGCACATGCTCAGTTTTCAGTGAGTTTCTATGCTGGGCATTTCCTCCCTATCACATCTGAGCAGCCCATGTGACTATAAAGTCACACATGTGGGTGTATACACAGTGGTAAATGACAGCCCACTCTCTCCCTCCTCATTCATGCCCACTAAACAGCTAAACACAATGGGGGCACAAAAAATCCTAACTTAATATTAAATTTAAATGTGCTACGTAGTGTGCTGCAGCTATAATCCCATCACAATGTGAAATCTGCTCATACAAAGGCTTCCTGATGATGCATTATTCATGTGAAACACGTTGAAGCATAGTATTGCAACGCACATGTCACTTCCTGCCCTTGGTACCATTGAATTTGCGATTTGAAACGCACGCCGGTTCCCATGCACAGAACGGCCTGCAAGGCATCGATACGGACCGCTGGATAAACTCAATGCCGATGTTGAAGAATAAACATGTTGCGCAATGATGGCATTTCTTTCATTTTCTAATTGAGCAAGAGGGGACATCCCATATAGTGAATAAAGGATCCTGGGTGGATTGCATGATTACGCTCATAATATTAGACAATTTAATTACATGGTGGAGGATTCAGCACGGGAATTGGTGGTGATTAGTGTGCACAATAAGAAATTGGATGTATGCATCTTGGTGAAAGTGCAAGAGCATTGATATTCACCTTTTGGGTAGACAGTTTTGAAAAAAGTTGGATACACATTTTTTCATTCACCTTGGTTTATTAATTTAAATTTAAATGTAAACACTGGCACGCAGTGGTGTTTTGTACACATGTGAGATTTATATGGTTCACTTGCACATAAATTTTTATAAGTATTTATTTTTCACAGGATTTGATTTATAATGGAGTTAGCGCGGCTATCTACTAAAATAATTGTACTGGCAGAAATCTACCCACACCGTGTTATTTCCAAAAAATAATAAAGATTTGATTTCAAATATACTGTATATTTTTATGACAATTTAAAACAGTTCACTAAGGCTGGGACAGAGCTGGGTCATGTGACAGCTGTATATCAATTAGGAAAAAGATACTTAGATTTTTTCTGGATCCACCAGGTGCCTGGACTGACACCCCGCTCAGTCTCTCAGTGAGCCGCTGAGAGTCTGAGCCGGCCGCCCCCACCCCCTCCACAGCTCACCGCTCCAGTGAGCGAGGAGGGGGCAGAGCAGAGAGCTGCTGACTGACAGTCAGCAGCTCTCTGCTCAGAGAGCTGTCAGGACCGAGCGATCTGTGGTGTTCGATGGCTCGGTTCTCAGTGCAGGGCGCCTGGGGGACAGATGCAGCATCGGACCGATGCTGCATCCACCTAGGTAAGTATGAATATGGAAAAAACCCCAACCCCATACTTATCTTTTAATAAGGGCTGATTAGGGTTAGGCCCCGCCCACGGAATGTTATTGGCTGTTAAGAGGCTATCAGCTATGAAGCAGACAGCATCCTTTACAACCAGTGACAAGTGGGAAAGGGGTAGCATGGCAAATATGTCACTCTGCTACACAGCATACAGAGACAGGCACTCTACCTGTTTCTTTACACCAACTAAGAGTTGATCCTAATTACTTTCAGTTTTGTTATCTATGAACTGAAGGATATTTTTTAAATTGGTGCATTAATAGCACCACTTTGTAAAACTAGATTAAGAGATAGATTAGGAACTACCTAAATCTGCTGCTTTTGTCAGGAAATCTACAGATACAGGCGGCAGACCATTTTAAAGGGCCAGAAAAAAGTATTGTTATTGATTTATTGAATTCAAACCTGAAAGCTGGGTATGAACATGTGGGTTGAAAAAAAAAACTGATAGATTTTGGTCCGTGTATACCCTGCTTAAGTCCTGTCATTTTCCCAGCAGGGGGAGCTGCAAAAGTGGGAAAGAGACAGGCACTCTGTATACAAATTCCTCATCTGCTTTTTAACCACTTGCCCCCCGCCATACAGCAGAATGACGGCGGCAAAGTGGTTTCAATATCCTGACTGGGCGTCATATGCGCATCGCGACGATCGTTGTTGCGGGGTGACATTCTGACACCCCGCTACACCGATCTAAGTAAAGAGTCTCTGATGGAGACTCTTTACCACGTGATCAGCAGTGTCCAATCACAGCTGATCGCGATGTAAATAGGAAGAGCCGGTGATCGGCTTTTCCTCCTTCGCGTCTGACAGACGCGAGTAGAGGAGAGCCGATCGGCTGCTCTCCTGACAGAGGAAGTCTGTGCTTATTGTTTATCAGCACAGCCCCTCCTCGGATCCCACCCAGGACCACCAGGGAAGCCACCCAGGACCACCAGGGAAGCCGCCCAGGGCCACCAGGATGGTCATCTACACTGGACCACCAGGTATACCCCCTAGACCCCCAGGGAAATACTAATCTGTGCCCAGGCAGCTGCCAATTAATGCCCAGGCAGCTGCCAATCAGTGCCCACTCACAATGCCTAACACTGCCAGTGCCACCAGGGATGCCTATCAGTGCCTCATATCAGCCGCGTATCAGTGCCACCTATCAGTGCCCAGCAGTGCCGCCTATCAGTGCCCATCAGTGCCACCCATAAGAACCCATCTTTGCAGCCTTTCAGTGCCCATCAGTGTCACCTATCAGTGCCCATCAGTGCCCACCAGTGCCACCCAGTGCCACCCATGAGTGCCCATCAGTGCCGCCTATCAATGCCAATCAGTGCTGCGTATCAGTGCCACCCATCAGTGCCGCCTACCAGTGGCCATCAGTGCCGTATATCAGTGCCCATTGTCAGTGCCCACTCATTGGTGCCACCTCATCTGTGCCGACTTATCAGTGCCTGTGAGTGCCGCCTTATCAATGCCCATCAGTGAAAGAGAAAACTTACTTATTTACAAAAATTTTTAACAGAAACAAAAGCAAAACTTTTATTTTTTTTCAAAATTTTTCGGTCTTTTTTTATTTGTTTAGCAAAAAATAAAAACCGCAGAGGTGATCAAATACCACCAAAAGAAAGCTCTATTTGTGGGAACAAAAACGATAAAAATTTAGTTTGGGTACAGTGTTGTATGACCGCACAATTGTCATTCAAACTGCGACAGCACTGAAAGCTGAAAATTTGTCTGGGCAGGAAGGTGTATAAGTGCCCAGTATTGAAGTGGTTAATGTATTTTTGGTGCGTTCCGGTGCATTTTTAATGTATTTTTTATGCATTTCTGGATGCATTCCTGATGCTTTCCTTCTTCTTTTTTCCTGTTTTTTTTTTTTCACTGTACTGGGGTCCGGTGTGTTTTTGATGCCTTCCAGTGCATTCCAGTGCATTATTTATGCGTTTACCACATTCCAGTACAGTCCAGTGCAGGAAAAATGCTGCACGTTCTTTTTTTCTGGAACTGGAGTGCCCTGGAACTGACCGCACTGGTGTGAACTATGCCATTGGAAATCATATAACTTACTTTCCATGCGTATTTGATGCAGAAAAAAACGCACTGTACTGCATGTGGTGTGAACTGGCCCTTAGTGTATTTAAATTAAAGGTAAAGGTGTTGGCACTACTAAACATCGCATATATAGTGAATTCGTAAAAAATTATATATATACCATGTGGATAATCATTTGCAAACTAATAATGTCCAATGTGACAAACCCAACACCAAATAAAAAAAATTCCTTCTAGTTTGATGAATCTTCAAAAAATGTTTCACCATGAGATAGAGACCCAGTGGATATACAGACTTCAATCTTTATATCCCCAGGGCCTGAACCTTGATATAGATTTAAAATGCTTTATTACTGATTATCAATCCAGTTTGGTTGTAGGGTATGGCCCCTGGGTATAGTCTATAACCCTATCTGTAATGGGTCTACCATGTTTGGGGAACTCCACCTACAGTTTCCTTTTTAAAAAAGGTGTATTTCCTATTATTAGTTGTGCCCCTTTAGTCGGGGTTGGGACAGATCCAAATAGAGAAAGAATTCTCCTGCGCTCGTGAAGGCGATGTTGGTATAGAATGGTAGTACTTTCAAATAATGGAAAATAAGGGATGATCATGCGTGTCCCGCTGCCTAAACTGACCAGGGATGGTCCAAAGAAAGAAAGAGGTGGAAGGAGCGTGATCTAACGATTGAATCAAAATGATACAATTTATTCATATACAAAATAGATGAATGCAAGTTAAACATGCCCATGCAAGGGCAAGTGCTTAAAGGTAGACGGATCCCACTTACCAACTAGCCTTTTATTACAATTTTATTTAGTACCATATATTATCAATTGTTATTCATTTATATTAAATATTTCATTAAAATTACCTTTTTTTCCCCAACAGATGGAGCCAAAGTATGGTCTGCCCATACATGGTATGCTAAAATTTAGCAAACTATGTATATTATGGGGAGTTCTTTACGTTTTTAAAATAAATATAATTGTTAAATGTTTTGTTTTATTTTATACAAAATAATTATGACCACAATTGTCGATAGGATGTGTACGTACGGTATGGGCAGATAGATATACTGGGACGGGGTAGATCTCGTTTTTGTCTCCATCCCCCATTTTTGGGAAGTCCAACCAATAATATCTGCCCTTCCACTATAAATGCAAACCGGATACGGCATATTGTCACTTCCTGAAGACGCCAGTATGGTAAAACATACGTCGGAGTGGGGATTCTTAATTTCCGGGTCGCATATGTGAGATCAATCTAAGTAGTATATCCACAGTGAGGCATGGATCGCATGCCGGCACAAGCCTGGTATACCCTATCCGCACATGCTGTAGACACCTTAGTGCCGGGACTGGCACAGTCACATGTGAGTGCTTTTTATACAAGATTTTAAAACCTTTTAAATAAAATGCACTACACCATACATAGTTACATAGTTACATAGTAGGTGAGGTTGAAAAAAGACACAAGTCCATCAAGTCCAACCTATGTGTGTGATTATGTGTCAGTATTACATTACATATCCCTGTATATTGCGGTCATTCAGGTGATTATCTAATAGTTTCTTGAAGCTATCAATGCTCCCCGCTGAGACCACTGCCTGTGGAAGGGAATTCCACATCCTTGCCGCTCTTACAGTAAAGAACCCTCTACGTAGTTTAAAGTTAAACCTCTTTTCTTCTAATTGTAATGAGTGGCCACGAGTCTTATTAAACTCTCTTCTGCGAAAAAGTTTTATCCCTATTGTGGGGTACAGTACAGTATTTGTAAATTGAAATCATATCCCCTCTCAAGCGTCTCTTCTCCAGAGAGAATAAGTTCAGTGCTCGCAACCTTTCCTCATAACTAAGATCCTCCAGACCCTTTATTAGCTTTGTTACCCTTCTTTGTACTCGCTCCATTTCCAGTACGTCCCTCCTGAGGACTGGTGCCCAGAACTGGACAGCATACTCCAGGTGTGGGCGGACCAGAGTCTTGTAGAGCGGGAGAATTATCGTTTTATCTCTGCAGTTGATCCCCCTTTTAATGCATGCCAATATTCTGTTTGCTTTATTAGCAGCAGCTTGGCATTGCATGCCATTGCTGAGCCTATCATCCACTAGGACCCCCAAGTCCTTTTCTATCCTAGATTCCCCCAGAGGTTCTCCCCCCAGTGTATAGATTGCATTCATATTTTTGCCACCCAAATGCATTATTTTACATTTTTCTACATTGAACCTCATTTGCCATGTAGTCGCCCACCCCATTAATTTGTTCAGGTCTTAAAATTCTTCTTTGTGTCCCTGGTGGAGTTTATTTCCACATCCCCAGCTTTTGCTGGAGGGAGTCTCAAAGTGGAGAAGTGTAAACCCAGGATCCATCTGGTTTATTCAAACAAAGAATATTTTGACCTACCGTAAAAAGTGATCAAACACCTTTGGTGAGTTGCCATCCACCTCATGAGCACTCCTGGTGAAGCATTTTTTTGAAGATACATCAAACTAGAAGGAATTTTTTATGTTTTATTTGGTGTTGGGTTTGTCACATTAGACTTTATTAGTTTGCAAATGATTATCCACATGGTATATATATAATTTAGTACTATGTTAATTCACTATATATGTGATGTTTAGTAGCGCTAACACCTTTACCCTTAGTTTATCTTCATGTTGGAGTGTCTGCTTTCACTCGTTTTAAAGGGACAGCTACACGATTTTAATTTCTACATTTAGGCACCATCACCAGCCTACATTGTTTACGGTAGTGTATTTGCTTGCAAATACGGGATGTACGGGCACACAGATACTCTGACAGATCTCCAGGAGACCTGCATGGCATCAGCGATATTTAGCATTTATTTCTGAATACCAGAGAATAAATATTATTTTATTTTGCCCAGGCATATTAACCAAAAAAAAAAATCAAACTGACAATGAATAAATATGCAGACAAAAAAGCTGACTGCTTGTCAATCTCAGGGCAATTTTCATACAAAATATAATCAGATAAATTTTCTTTTACTGAGGGGCAACACAGCAGCACTGATTTAGGTTGTAGGTTTATTTTTCTTTTAAATAACCAGACAATGAGACTAGAAGAGCATCAGTCTTTATGCTAAGGGCTCACATATTTTATACATTCACCATGGAAAGTTGTATATTTATGGTTCTTGTAAAATAATTTTATGCATCCTTGAAAATGATGCAGAGGGATAAGAAAATAAATTTGATCTAATTTCGTAACAGAGATTAATAAACAACCTTTAGGGCCCGTTCACGCCACATGCAGTGCAATGCAGTGCTTTTTTCTGCATCAAAAACACATGAAAAGTAGGTTAGATGGGTTCCAATGGCACAGTTCACACCAGTGCAGTGCATTCCAGTGCTTTTCAGGTCCAGACACAAATACAACATGCTGCTTTTTTCCTGCACAGAACTGTACTGGAACATGGTGAAAAGCATCAAAAAGCACCAGACCCCAGTACAGTGATAAAAAAAAAGAGGAAAAAGAAGAAAAAAATAATTTAGGATGCAATCGGAAAAGCATACGGAATGGATCAAAAGCGCATTCGGAACAGATCTGGAGGTTGTTTTTGTGGTATGAACGTGCACTTAGGACAGAACTTTTTGACTTGAAATGTACCCAAGTAATCAAGAACACCTTTTTTTGCATCCAACAAACCATGCAGAGAACATACTTTGATTAGAGGTGGGGCATTCATTTATAATCTGTGTAGCTCTACGAGATGCATATCATTAACCGATTAACATAATGAGCATTGTCATTTTAAAATACTGTACAGACAGAAACATAGCCAAGAAGGTACTGTTCATTAGTTAGAAAATATTTATGTATTTCCTGAACAAGAGAAATGTTCACATGTCTAACTAGCCTTAGCCTACACAATCTATTTAACCACTTGCTTACTGGGCACTTAAACCCTCTTCCTGCCCAGACCAATTTTCAGCTTTCAGCGCTGTCACTCTTTAAATGACAATTGCGCGGTCATGCTACAGTTTACGCAAATAGATAGAGCTTTCTTTTGGTTGTATTTAATTGCTGCTGGGTTTTTTATTTTTTGCTAAATAAAACAAAAAAGGACAGAAAATTTTGAAAACAAAACAATTTCATAGTTTGTTATAAAATTTTCAAAAACAGGTAATTTTTCTCCTTCACTGATGTGTGCTGATGAGGCTGCACTGATGGGCACTGATAGGCGGCACTGATGGGCACAAATAAGGTGGCACTAATGGGCACTGTTAAGCACTGATGAGGCGGCACTGATAGGTGGCGCTGATGGGCACTGATGGTTGGTACTGATGGGCACTGATGATCACTGATGGGTGGCACCGATGGGCACTGGTAGGCACTGATAGGCAGCACTGATCTGTGGCACTGATTATGAGAAACTGATGGGCATTGATTGGCAGCACTGGTGGGCATTGATGTGTGGCACTGTTGATACTGGTGGGTACTGATAGGTGGCATTGGAAGGTGGCACAGTGGGCACTGGCAGCTGACAGGGCACAAAAAATGCAGCCGCGGCTGTCTGTGTGACGGACAGTGTGAGGAAGAAAAATACCAATTACTGAAATTCTGTTTACATCACGTGATCAGCCGTCATTGGCTGACAGCTGATCACGTGGTAATAAGGGACCGAGATCGAACCCTTACTCGGATCTGTGATCAGCCGAGTCCCATAGACTTGGTGATCACAGAGCGCGCCACACCCGACCCGCACGGTCGCGCAGACAGCGCTTGCTCGGGGGACGTCCATGGACGCCCTCCCGGCAATTAAGGCCCATGCTGCAGCCATCTTTCAGCTATAGCGTGGGCGGCAAGTAGTTAAAGTGTGGCAACCCAACTGTTCTTGCAAAGATTACAGTGATAAATACATATTACTCTGCAAACATCGTTGGCATAAAATGCTTAGAAAACATTATATGAACACTGCCCTTTCTACTGAGAGCTGCAACAGCTGTTGTGATTGCTGCTTTGTTGTGTCAAAAATCCTGTATAATAAACCAAATTAGGAGGCAATACAATGTGGCAAATTTTTAAAAGTAGAGCAAAGCTGGAAATCTTCCGTTTTTTTTGTATGTATAGTATGTATTGGGGGATTCTACACTGACCACTAATGTAATGGGGAATTCACAACAATCACCACTGTAAGGGTGGGTGGGGAATTTACATTGAACACCATGCAATGGGAGATTTTACACCAATCACCTATATAAAGGGGGAGTTCTACACTGGCCACTAATGTAAGGGGGCTTTACACTGACCACCAATGTAAGGGGAGATTTACACTGACCCCCAAGGTGATGTATTCACACTGATCACTAGTGTAATGAAAAGATTTTACACTGAGCCACAATTTAATCAGAAAATTTATATGAACCACCAATAGAATGAAGACATTTAGGAGTTAATTTACTAAAGGCAAAAAGACTGCACTTTGCAAAGTGAAGTTGCACTCTGCAAGAGCAGTTGCTCCAGAGCTTAGTAAATGAGCTGAAGCTCTGCTGACTTCCATCATCCAATCATGTGCAAGCAAAAATGCTGTTTTTTTATTTTCCTTGCATGTGATTGGGTACTCTTGCAAAGTGAAGACTTACCTAATTTACTTAGCTCTAGAGCAACTGCACTTGTCTATTTGCCTTTAGTAAATCAACCCCTTAGCCTCTGTTCACACTTTTATGAGTTGAGAATGGAAGCAAAATCAAGCGCGCTCCTGAAATGCACAGAAATGCGCTGCCTTTTAGTAGATGCATGGTAGTGTCATTAATTTTTAATGGAACCCCTACACATCTCCTGACACACACCAAAATGCATGGTGTTGCAGGGCAATGTGGTTTGGTGCAGCACATTTGGAAAAAGGGTCAGAGAATTCTTCCTGCATTTCTCATGAATGGGTTGCCCAATGTGCGTGAACAGAGCCTTACACTTACCAGTGAAATACCAGGAGTATTTACTCTGACATCCCCCCTCCCCCCCTCCCCATCTTTCTGCTAATCTCTGCATCTTTATCTACCCCATCTCAGTACACCTTTGCATCCTAAATTCGCATGCTAACCTCAGCATCCCAAACCCCCCTTCTACACCCTTAAACCCCTCTCTCTGCCTCCTTTTTTTTTGTCACCCCAACCCTCCCCCTTACATCTGCACATCCACTGTTTGCTCACATTTGCACCTCAAACTGTAATCACTTCTGTGTTTACCTCTATACACACAATCTGTACTCTGTTGCAAACAATTGCATCTTGTCTATTATACCCCTCCTTTTCCATAGTAGAAACTGAGGAGAAGAATGTATTTAATACAATTCCCCTTTCCTTGTCACACGCATCCAACGTCCCCTGATTATTCTTTTTTACAAATAATGTATTTAAAAATTTGTGAGGGATTGTCTTTATTCCACTATTTATCTTTCTTGGTCTATTTTTGCTGACCTGGTCACAATTTTACATTTCTTATTACATTCTTTGTAGTTGGACTGTTAACGATGGTGCGTAAGTCACATTTTTTTTAAAAGGAGAGTTTATTTTTCTCTTTAATATGCCTCTTTACCCCAGTTTTATTCTTCATTCTTTTCTGTTTGTTGCCTATTGGAGTACACTGGCTAAAGCCATTATTTAATATGCTCTTAAAGCACTCCCACTTTTCCTAAACATTTTTTGTTTTAAGTATATCTTCCTATTTAATGTTGTGAAGTATGGAACACAGTTTAGTAAAAGTGGCTCTCTTAAAATCTAATGTTCTTCTCCTACCATTGTGTTTTCTTTTCCTATGATTTACGTAATTACCCTGTGATCACTGTTTCTCAAGTTATTCCTTACTTCCACATTCATAATCAGTTCTGTGTTGTTTGTAGATAGTAGGTCAAGCTGAGCCGTGTTTCTAGATGGAGCAGCCACCAACTGACACATGAAATTGTGCCTCCAAGACATTAAGAAATGACAAGCCTTAGATGAGTGAGCAGTTCACTCTGCCCGGTCAATATTTGGGTAATAGATAATCACATTGCCCTGCTTTGCTGCCATTTCTAACTGTGAAAGGCGATCAGTCTCCTCTTAATACTTCAAGCTTGGAGGCCTATAGCATACAGCCACTATTAATTTCCCTTTTGTTTCTTCCCTTTGAAGCTCAAGTCACAATGATTCCACCTCCTCTCTTGCCTCGTTAGCAACTTCATTCCTTGTGTTCACTTGCAAATAACTCTTGGCATACATGCACACCCCTCCCCCTCTTATACCTGCCCTGTCCCTTTGATACAGGGAATACCCCTCGGCAGTCGCAAACCGGTCATGTGAGTTGTGAGACCAGGTCTCTGATACTCCCAGGAAGTTAAAGTCCAACTTGTGTATCAGTAGTTCAAGTTCTTCCATTTTATTAAGCAAACTCCTAGCCTTTTAATTTTGTACCAACACATATTATTTTATTCTTGTTTGTTCTGAGGCTGCAGTAGGATTCTGCCAGCCTATGTGCATTGATCTTAGGTACTCCAATTCCACTACTATCACTAACCACAGTAGCACCCTATGGGCTTTCCCCCACCATTTATGTTTCCCTTGCTTCATATATTACATACTTTAGACTCAATTTCTGCTCCATAGTCATTATTCTTCTGTACATCAATGTCTCTGTATACAGTGCCCCAGTACTTAGTGTCAGTTACCCACAAATTCTCAGTCCTTACACTGCCCCAGATTATTCACAGTGATAAAGTACTCCCAGTGCCTCGGTTACTCACAGTGCCCCTGTCACAATGCCTCAGTTACTCATAATGTTCCAATTGCTCACAATCCCCTTGAGTTACTCAAAGTGCCCCAACTTGCACTGTTCCAGGTTACAGTGTCGTAGTTACTCACAATGCCCAGTTGATCACAATGCTCCCATTGATTACAGTGCCCCCAGCTACTCTGACTCAGTACACACAGTGCCCCAGTTACTCACAATGCTTGTTATTCACAGAGCCTCAAGTTACTCACAGTGCCCCAATTTACTCTCAATGACTCATTATTCACATTGCCCAACTACCAGCAGAGCCTTCAATTATTCACATCGCTGTCACTCCTCTTTCCGGAAGCTCCGCTCTGCTTTTGCAATCAGCCCTCACAGCATGTCGAGAATCCGCCTTTTACATCCAACTTCTACCTCTCACCTCCAGAGTCTGCCTCTCACCTTCAGCTTCTGTGCACATCACTTACCTGGGGAAGAAATGGCACCAGGGTGGGAAGAATGTTCTGCTAAACCTAAACACTGTTGCTGATCAATACACTCCTTCATGGAAACATGGAAACAGTATTCCCTGATGACAGTGGCCTCTGTCAGAAGGATAATGCCAACAGCATACCTTCAAAGGTCTAGAGGAGTCCATGCCTTGATGGGTCAGGGCTGTTTAGGCAGCAAAAGGGGGGCCTACTCAATATTAGGTGGGTCATCATAATGTTATGGCTAATCGGTGTATAAATAAGCAGCATGTGTCTTCCTACTAGAGTGATACACCAGAGGTATATAGATTAGCAGCCCCATAGTTTTAGGGCCACGAGCATACATGGTAATCCACCACCCCTTCAGCATTAAGCACATGTACCCTCAAAAAAATGAGGGACCCCCTCTTGAAATTCAAACCTGCAGCGGACTAGTGGAAAGCAAGAACTGGCAAATATGGAGCATAGTTGTTCTACATAAATACATACATATAATGTTTATCCCGAATTATTGCTACAATGGCCGTTATACTTACTTTTTCTATAACCTAAAGAGAAATACAGTGGTGTAAGATTCACATGAAACTTTGGAGTTAGTTCACACAGTAATACATTTCATTGCTGTGCAATGTTAATATGGGAGTCTGGTTATGACTTAATGTAAGCAAATTTCAGTCAAAACTCATGCAAATTCATTTAGTAACAACTGAAACTTAATAACGCATATAGTAAGGACATGACTTGGAAAAGTGCAACTGCCTACGTATCTGTAATGTAATTTAATGTAATTTGTCCTTATATTATTTATAAATTATGTGTGCTTTGTCATGTTTATGATTAATTCTTCTTTTTTCAGTTTGTTGTAGGAAGAGATGGAGTTTGTGGAACTATATGTGAACATTCTCCTTTTGATGGAATAGTCCTTGTACAATGTACCGAACATTTGTTGAAATACATGTAAGTTGTCAGATTTTGCTTAGAGTAATGATGAACAACGGCCTAAAGCAACAGATCAAAGACAAGCTTTCATTACTCAAACTATATAAATATTGGAATGCAAGATGTGATAGGTTACTGTGCAAGTGATTGCTTTCTGTGATATAGGATTATGTAAGACCTGGTATGTGGCCTAAAAGAATAATCTACCAAAACCTTGTATGGAAGCAATGGCTAGCTGCTGGTCAAATTAATGAGTGAAGGACTTAACATAGTTTATTCACATAGTTAACATGAGAAAAAAAACCTGGACACAGGTCCATCTAGTTCGGCCTACAAGTGAATATGAATCAGAAAATAGAATTTATGGGCAAGTTCAGTTAAGAATGGGAGCTGAAAAGGAATCCTCTTAGTCCCCGTTTACATTCTTAGGATTTGTCTTGTGACAATGCACAAGTGGAATCCCATTATTGTCCACCATTTTTCTTTTCAATATTTCACAACTATGCAACATGTTCCATGTGACTTGATAAAGGAGCAGGGGTATCTTTTGGTGCGACATAGTATGTTTTTGGCCCCATAATAATAGAAAAGAAAGAAATCATCAAAATACAGGCATACTAGTGTGAACCTAGCCTCAAAGGGGGGACCGCCTTCACCACTCCTAACCTCGATTAAAAGAAAAGCCTCTCTCTGACTATGTTTCATGTTGCACCCATATTTAAGGTGTAACATGAAACATGGTCAGAGTCTGCAATCCTCCACCCTAAAGCCGCTCCCACCCCAACCCTTATAGAATCCGTATTCTTTCCCCCCTAGGCTCCTGTCATTATTTGAATTTGGCATGGTTCCACCTGCGCAGCCATGTTACTTATTTACAAGGAACTGTGAATAAAAAAAAAACTACAAATCCCCTCTTCCACCATAGTAGAGGGACTGTAGTTATCAATGGAGCTCAAGTGTGATGACATCACCACACTTGTAGTCCATTGACACTTCCTCCAGCCCTGCAACTGAAGGTCTGTACCATGGTAAAGACCTGAAGCTGGATGAATAGTCTGCAGGAGCCAAAGCATTGCACTTCAACCCACTGATCAAGGTTGCAATGCTTTACAGGCTCCAATGCAAAAAAAGTAATAAATGCACATTTTTTAAATAATCAGTATGGGTTGGGCCATCAGTTTGAGATGTTTCTGAGATCATTCAAAATTCATTAGCAGGTGAATTTGCATTAGAGTAAACCTGTCAGTAAATATTCTAAAAGTACACTTTCTGCCACCCCCTGTCCAATGAGTTGATGTTTCAGTAGCCATTAAAGGCATTATTACTGAAAAGGGCACAGGCAGGTTGGTGGATACTAATTCAGAAATCAGCCCCCTGTAACAAACTGAAATTACATCAGGGAGGTATTTTCTGGCTAAAAAAAAAGCTACTGGACAGTAGGGACAAGCCCGATGTTCGAGTTGAACGTAAGTTCGACTCGAACATCTGGTGTTCACCCATTCAGCGAATACTGAACATTATGGGGCATTTGCGGGAATTTCAAGCACCCGTGGAACGCCCAACATTGTACCCGATACCCATTCACCAAAAAAAGTGTCAAAATGACAGTAGACAGTTTTGGATAACTCCTTTATTTAAAAAAAAAAGTGTCCCGTGATGTAACTTTATCTTCGATGACAGCGCAGACGACCCGAGAAAAACAAAAACGGGAAAACTCAGCCTCGATGGGAGGCTCCCGCCAACTGCAGGCTTTTTTCAATGACAGCTGTTATATAGCTGAGTGCAGGGCCACCCAGTGATGTAAATGGGTGACGCCGCCCCCTCTGATGTTACGTGACATCACATGACGTCAGAAGGGGCGGAGTCACCTGTTTACGTCACCGGGTGGCCCCCCGCCCTTAGCTATATAACAGCTGTCATTGCAAAAAGCCTGCAGTTGCGGGACGCCTCCCATGGAGGCGGAGTTTTTCCGCTTTTTTCTTTCTTTGGGTATTCAATGCTGTCATCGAAGATGAAGTTACATCAAGGGACACTTTTCCAGTTTTTTTTTATTAATAAAGGAGTTGTTCCAAACTCTCTACTGTAATTTTTACCATTTTGACACTTTTTTTGGTGAATGTGTTGGGGGACAATGTACCCGATACCCATTCACATGGGGGGGCGGGATATGGGAGTCCCCTAGTTAAAGGGGGCTTCCAATTTCTAATAAGCCCCCCGCCCTCAGACCCCCACAACCACCGGCAAGGGTTGTGGGGAAGAGGACCTTGTTCCCATTAACATGGGGACAAGGTGTTTTGGGAGGACCCCAAAACACTCTCCCCATGTTGAGGGCATGTGGACTGGTACGGTTCAGGAGGGGGTGTCTCTCTCTCTCCCCCCCTCTTTTCCTGTGGCCTACCAGGTTGCGTGCTCGGATTAGGGTCTGGTATGGATTTTGGGGGGCCACCACACCATTTTTTTTTATTTTGGTGTGGGGTTACCCTTAATATCTATACCAGACCTGAAGGGCTTGGTAATGGACTGTGGGGGGAACCCATGCAGTTTTTTTTCAATGATTTTTAATTATATTGCCAGGATCCAACAATTCATTACAGCCGCAAGCAGTTTTGAATTACATTTTTACGTTTAGAAATGTCATTTTGCTGTGGTACTGTTCTAAAAACGGGAAAGATGCGCTACTTTACAGGCATACTAAGGACACCCCCAGGCACGATATTTAAAGGAATATTTCACTTTAAGCATTATTAAAATCACTGCTCCTGAAAAAAATGTCAGTTTTTAAAACTTTTTTTTGCATTGATACATGTCCTCTGGGGCAGGACCCAGGTCCCCAAACACTTTTTATGGAAATAACATGCATACAAGAGCACGATTTTTCATGTTGGTGTCCCATAGACTTTAATGGTGTTCACGTGTTCGCATAAATTTTTTGCCTGTTCGCAAGTTCTGGTGCGAAACAAACCGGGGGGGGGGGGGGTTGGCTCATCCTTACTGGACACTTATACCCCCAACATCTGCATGCATCTAAATAATACATTTTGGATAGAGTGATATTTTTAACTTGATACTTTTCCTCTTCTGGTGGTTGATGAGAAGTAGTGTTTCTACCTTTCACTTGCCATTTGCATATTATCAAGCAAAGTGTTCTGATTACTAGCATCAGATATCAGAAGGGGTTAATAAGGTTATTGGGAAGGAGGAAGCTTTGTGGCAAGAGTTATGAACCAAGCGCCAGTTTAAAATACAAGCTGAACTTCTGGCTTACACAGTAGATCTCCACAAAAGTCCCAGTAATAAGCATCACAGGGTCCAGCACTTTCATTATTTGATGCATAACAGGTACTTAGTTTAAAGTAAAGTTTTAAATAATTTTGCTAAATGTAAAATATAATATACTGAAGTAAATCAGGTAAAACTGAAATTCACAATTACTGCCCAATGATTGACTAATCAACATACCTGATTCTTTTTTCTTAAATGTTTCCTTCATTAAATGCTCACAGCATCTCCACCTAAAAATCAGTGGTTTGCCACCTAGTTATTTCTAATGTCATCTCAAAAGCATAAAGGAATCCACCCAAGTATTTTCATTTGTGTGTATGTTTTTTTCTTATATTGGAACTCATCAGGGTACACAGTTGCATGTTTAACCAATGTCTTAGTAGCACCAATGTCTTAGTGCTGAAGGCCATAGTCCAGATTATCTTCGCCCTGTTCTTGGGAGTAGCCCACTAAGGAGTCTTCAGAGAATGGGTCGCACCAGAAGTGTAGACAGACACAGTAGATAGAGCCCTGGGAAGTTTCACAATCAGAGCCCAGTGCCTGAAGTACACTTTACAGGAAGTCCTCATTGTTGGTCTTGCAGGGTTTAGGTACAGCTTCTGAGGCATCACAATGAATTGTGATTGCTGCATCTTAGCAGTGTATCAAAGTCTTTTTTTTTACTTAAATAAAGACAGACTAGTAAAGATGGGAGTGGGGGCCATACCTCATGGCCAACTATTTCTTGTTTGTTTTTTTTTCATTAAATGATCGCAGCTGTCCAAATGCCTTTTTATATGTCAGCTGACTGATGTTCAGGGCTGCGCGTTTGTTTTGGAGAACCTAAATTAGGTTCCTTGTTAGTCAGGAACTGACATGAAGTTAGTTACTTGCTCAGAAAAGCAGAAGTTTTGTTTAATTTTTGCAATGGACTTGCTGTTCTGAACTCTTAAACTGATTTGTTGCCATGCAGGAAAAAAAGTGCAGGGCAAACCTGTTTGGGCTGTTCCTGTGTGTCCCTGTTTCATGCATGGTTTACCACTCCCATTACCAGTTAAACCTGTTGCCTTTATAATAGCTATAACATTAAATAATGTGTTTTATTGGGGTTTTTTTTCAAAAAGCATATTATGATTAGCTATGGGTGATCAGAAAAAAGGAGAAGTTGAA